>JAJOZX010001106.1:65000-70000 GCA_023014485.1 Bathynomus jamesi | reverse complement strand
TTTGATAACGTAGATAGAGATAGCTTTTCGAAATATCTCAATATAATAGGACTAGAAATAACGGGTGTAAGTTGACAAGTAGAAGGTTCGAGACAGCAGTTGCGAAAAACTTTTTTACGCATAGAATAGTAAATAGCTGGAATAGTTTGCCGGTAGAAGTAATTAGTAGCACGTCTATAAACATGTTTAAGAATCGATTGGACGCGCATGTTGATAGAAAGGGTATAGTTTAAGGTAGTAAAATTAAGGCTTTGTGGGATAGATCCCACAGCTCAACACAAGTGTTGTGGGATATAGGGAGGCAGCGTCTTGGGTTAGGGGATACTCTCTGTCCTTACACACCCCATTTAAAGAGATTCCTCTGCCGAGCGGTGCCCCCCATAGTACTGTGAGGTATTGAAAAACTCATGATCTTCACTTGCCCCACAAACACCTTTAAATGGAGACCCATAATGGTGCACACATTTCTACATTACGTACAGTCTTTACAGCCACACCTACACTTTTCCTCGTATGTGTATACACAATACACGATTACGAACACTGTTAGGTAGACCAGCCATGAGTGGATCCTAGGGTCTTTGTTGGTCTGAAACATTATAACATTATAACATTATATATATATATATATGAATAGAAACGACATAAGTATTAAGGAACGTTTCTGCACACGAGGAGGAGAGATAACGCAATAATGAAAAATGAGGCGAACCGCCTGGGAATCGAACCCAGGGCCTTCCAATTGCCGGTCGGACGCTCTACCATTAGAGCGTCCGACCGGCAATTGGAAGGCCCTGGTTCGATTCCCAGGCGGTTCGCCTCATTTTTCATTATTTCGTTATCTCTCCTCCTCGTGTGCAGAAACGTTCCTTAATACTTATGTCGTTTCTATTCATTTTATATACTGCGCGGTCATTGCAGTTATTTGCATATATATATTATATATATATATATATATATATATATAATATTATATATATACTGCCGTCAATTGGGCGCATCCAAATCACACAGAACAACATTTATAACTTCCATTAATATAAGAGCAGATGCAATCGTGAAGCCACAGTGAACATAACAGCTTTAGGAACAACATAATTAAACTTTCCAGATTACAGAATTATTTTATACTGGTGGAATGTGATGATTTTTCCCCCCGAGACAAAACAAAAATAGAAAAGCAGTTCCCACATCCTCCACTTCCAGGGAAAGTAAGCTAAAATTTATACTTAGAATTTCCCACCAACTGTAGCAGCGAAATAAAGCTGCAAATATGCTTCAACTTTGTAAGTGAACAAAAACTTGTAGTTTGTCTTTATTAGCAAACAACGGTAATTAATTTGCTATATTTATTATTCAATTATTAAAAATGTTCAGGAAAGAAAGAAAATAAAAGGTAAGTTATACTATGACGACTTGTTCGTAATCACAAGTGAACTGCAACCAACCCCTCAAGAAATGAAAATTCTCCAAACGAATTAATTAATATATTATGAAGCTATTTTTATGGAATTATACGCTTTACAGAAGAGCATTCATCATATTACCTATTAGCCTGATTATATGCTTCCCAATATAGTGTACCATATATAAAATATCAGACGTAACCAAATACAGCTTTATAAAATGTAACAAAAACTTTTTGGAAGCTAATTTAATTTCATCTTTAAATTAGCCTATTATTTGAAAGTAAATTTTTGTTCTCAATAATAATACTAATACTAATAATAATGATATACTATAAAACTTAAAATAAAAACGGAGTGAAACTATAATTCTGAAAGAGAATCTGGATACTTTTATCGTAGTTTCAAAGATTATGTAAACAAATTCGTTAGATGACGGGCGGCGAAGGTCGCTCAGCGGCATCGAGTAATCTATGGCTCCCAGCCATTTTTGAACAGGGAAACGCAGCGTTAAGAACTCGTACATAACCCTACTCTCCTCCGTCATCGTAAATCATAAATGAGTGTAAAATAAATTATTGCCATTCCATTTCTTTTAATATAAGATATATTATAAATCCTCTCTGAAGGGGCTGAACCACGGAGAGGCTTTTGCAAGATCGAAGGATGCAATGTTGCAGAAGAAAACACCCATGGACTTGAGCTTGCAAATGTATAAAACATTTGCAGTCGACTGAAATGAACCCATACTACTGCCAGAGCGAAGGACACTATGTCACAGATGTTGTGTGATTTAGCAAGAAGAGAAGAAATGTCGCGGTAGTAACTACACTAGAGAAACCTTGTTCAAAATTTACATGTTAAAACAATCTAAACACAGATAAGTTGAAAAACAGACATCATTCTCCAAAAGACAATGGGCTAATTCAAAACCTAATCACAAGTATCTAAACTCTAAACACATTGCTCGTAAGTACACCTGAAGTGTTTAAAGATCAGTGCAAGAGCCAGTTTTCTCTCATTTTAAACGCTGTTCGGGAAACTACGTTTACATTGAAGGAATGATATGTTTATATATGTATATAAGCCGTTATTTCTTTGTTTGCGCATGCGCCTTGTCCTGTTTGTGAATGAAATTCATAGTTTAAAGGGATAGTCGTGGATAAACAAACTTGCTCCCTAGTAATTAAAATGTACCAAGTTGATTAGAGCTTATATTATAGTTATATAATACGATATTTACTATTATCGGGACTACCAAACTGTTTATTATGTATTTTTGCTCTCGTCATTTTCGTTTAAACTAACGAAAATATCATAACTTAACCTAACCAATCATCAAGGGCGTACAGTTGACCTAACCGGGCATTCAGTTGACCTAACCGGGCATTCAATTAACCTAACAGGTTGATATTGGTTATTTCACCTAAATATCTTCTGATCTTTTCATATTAGGCACTCACTGTCACAGTTCGGGCAAGTTAAGGATGAGATTAAGGTTAAGGTTAAGGTTAATTGAATGCCCGGTTAGGTCAACTGAATGCCCAGTTAGGTCAACTGAATGCCCGGCTAGGTCAACTGTACGTCCTTGATGACTGGTTAGGTTAAGCTGTGATATTTTCGTTAGTTTAAACGAAAATGACGAGAGCAAAAATACATAATAAGCAGTTGTAGTCCCGATAATACGTAAGTACCTATAATACTATACAAAGTAGGGCACTTATTCCTTTTCTCCCCGCAATTTCTTTTTTTCCAGTTAGGTCAACTGTACGCCCTTGACAATTGGTTAAGTTAAGTCATGATATTTTCGTTAAAATATTCCACTTATTCCTTTTCTATTTTAACGAAAATATCATGACTTAACCTAACCAATTGTCAAGGGCGTACAGTTAACCTAACCGGGAAAAAAGAAATTGCGGGTAAAAAGGAATAGGTGCCAAAAGTGGTTTAAGTTTTATAAAGAAAAAATTTGATACAGCCTCATAGATTAAGTGTGAAATAATAAACACATTTAAGTTTGGTTATCAATGAATATATACTTTTGCATAATTGTACGTTATGACCTGTGAGTTCCTTAAATCTATATTTAAGCCCAATAATAATAACAATAATAATAATAATAATAATAATAATAATAATAATATTGTGGCTGTTTAGCTTTCTCTGTAACATACTTACAGTATATGATGGAGTAGACGTACAATTTATAAAGAATTGTTTCCGATTTTTTCTTTTATATTTCTTTTTTAGAAGAGTGTGAAAGCATGAATATAAACAGAAATAACCGATTTAAACGTATAAAGTATTATTTTCATCCTTTCCTTAAAATATTTAAATTTGTGACGGTGTTTCAAAGTGTGAGGGTCGGAGAGATGTTTAAAAAAATGTTTAGAAGCGAAGCACTGTTTTATACGTTTTAGTAAATGTATATTAAATATGTCTTCGGTGTAAGCACCGTAGATTTTGAATATGTTTAGATTTTGGACGGTGTGTAAAAAAGTGAGACAGAGAAGTGTTTATATTTCAAACACCGTTTTTACAGTATATATGAGGTAGCTGTAAAACATTTTCGTTGGTATAGAAAAAAAGAGTGAATCTGTTTTTCATGTATAATTCGCTTCGTATAAACAAATGATTTTTTACAATAAAAGTTACAGTTCAATACTTTGTTAATTTCACTTCGTGATCACAAATATTAATTTTGATAATGATACGTTTTTAGACTTCATAATAACTGACAGTTTACTTTAACTTTTAATAAGGCTTTTAGTAAAATGAGTATTACCATTTGTAAATATATCTTGTTATAATTTATAAATTATTTATTATCATTACAACCTTATCCCGAAATACTTCCTCACAGTTTTCATTTTTAAAACTTTTAATATTTCCCTAAAGGATAAAAAAATCAACCTTTTTACATTTCGTATATTTTATTGACACAGTGATAAGCGGATAATACTGTACAGGGTGGGCCGTAAGTTTCCATACATAGGAAAATTTAAACGTTTGTTTTTATGTTTCAGATACCCTAAGAATATGCGTTTGACGTAAGATCTTGTTTACTGATGAAGCAAATTTTTACGTCAATGGAGAGGTTAATCGGCAAAACATACGTTATTGGAGTAATGCTAACCCTAACTGGCTGAGTCCGACGAAGATGCAAGGTGCCGGTAAAGTGATGGTGTGGGCCGGGATATGGGGTGACAGAATTATTGGACCAATTTTTGTCAGTGGATATCTTAATGCCGAAAGGTATCTTAACATGTTTGCAAGAAGAGATTTTCCCATCCCTGCTAAACGAGGAAGGTAACTTCCCAGTTTACTTCCAGCAAGATGGAGCTCCACCTCATTATGGTCTTCACGTGCGTCGGTATTTGGATCAGCAGCAGTTTCCGGATGCTTGGATTGGTCGGCGTGGTCCTGTGGAGTGGCCTCCCAGATCCCCAGATCTCACCCCCCTTGATTTCTATCTTTGGGGGCACTTGAAGGCCATGGTGTATCAGGAAAAGATACGAGACATAAATCATCTAAAGGAACATATCACCAACGCCATTACAAGCATAACGTCAACTGTGCTAATGCGTGTTCATC
>JAJOZX010001106.1:0-60000 GCA_023014485.1 Bathynomus jamesi | reverse complement strand
TACAGAATTTATATAATATATATATATATATAATATATATATATATATATATATATATATATATACTGTACACAAGCGTCGTTCTTTTCATTAATTATACTGCGTGTTGTTTGCAGTTAAAATGTATATATGTACGGCATGCGAAGGTGCCTCCTCAGGGCATTGGTTTCTGCTCGTATGTAGGAGAATTACGACTTCTGATTGATCGAGGTCCATGGTGTAGTGGCTAGCATATCTGACCGGCAATCGGATGATCCCGGGTTCGATTCCCGGGTGGTACCTCATTTTTCATTTGTTCGTTCTCCCTCCTCATTTTGTGTGTGTGTGTGTGTGTGTGTTTGTGTAAAAATGAATAATTAATAATTCTTATATTCGTTTTTGCACATAAAGTCCAAACTCGCGTAACACTCTCAAGTTTGGATAACTTTTTGATCTTCTATTTTATTTTTGCTGAATAATTGATGAATTATTTCTTTTTTTTAATTACTTCATCATTTTTTTAGATTTAGCTTAATCATACAATCATGTTAAATTCTACAATGTTCATTTTCTTTATACATTCTCTCTTCGTTGTAAAAGATAAAGTCATGTCTTGCCTAACACTTAATTTTAAACTTTAACCATTTAATTTTGGCTCATATGCATGTTTAATTTTAATCCATAATCAAATGCATATTTCAATTTCCATTTTTAGTTAACTCGGCCAATCATGGTAACATCAGATGCTGTTTAAAATAAAAATATGGGTTCATCTTCAAATAGCTTGCTTATCTGTCTAGCAGGGGTGGGCAACCATTTTAAGTGAGCGTGCCAAAATCGTCAAATCTTTGATGCAAAAGTTAATCTTTACCATTTTTTAGCAGAAAACATTAAGTTAAAATATAAAACTCAGCGAAGAATTTGGATATTTATTTATTTTAATTTTTTTTAAGGTGAGCCCGGGGAATCGCGTGCCGGAAAAAAGTCGATGGCGTGCCACGTTTGGCACGCGTGCCAAGGGTTGTCTACCCCTGGTCTAGACGATGTTACAGCTGAAATATTTACCTTACCTTCAAATATTTTGCAAAAAAATTCAGCCTATTGAGAATAAAAAACAAAACAGGTCAACATTACATAATAATGATGTTACCAAAATTTGGGTATATAAACGTGAATAATTTTTCAAATTGTCATTCTGATTCTGTCTGATCTGACTTAGAGGCTGAGCATTACCTGTAACATTTTAGCAGTAAACTACAGTAAGAGAATATCTTTGTCTTCTCCTTCGAGCCTTGCTTTCTTCAGAGAACTTATGTAGTCTTAAAACAGAGAAAAATAATTTCCTGATACGCTACAAGAAGAATCGGGGAACCCTTAGAGAATTTAATAAGCTTCACAGAATCCTCCGATCCCCTACAAGAAGAAATCGGAGAGTAGTATAAGAGAAACTACTGCGATTCCCTACACGGTACCAGCTACTCCAGAGTAACAAATCCGTTGCTGCCACCAAACCAGAACCCCCGTCAACCTTCTTTTGGATTCTTTTACATTTTCAGACTTACCCTTCTGGTATTTGTGCAATTCAATCTTTCTTTTGTTCCATTACTACTTTCTCACTACTCAGTGGATTTTAGGCTTTGGTGTACTTTCGTTTTTATTCATGATGTTCCGTTCTTTTACCGTGCGTATTCCTTCGTCTACTTTTCTGCTCTTCTCTCTAATGCGTTGTTCTCAATACTCTCTACCCCATTTGCGTCGTTTTTATCATATTCTATTTCATCGTGGTGTTCTGTTAGTATATTAGTTGATGCATTAGTAGACTGCATTAGTAGAATGCATTAGTAGAATATATATATATATATATATATATATTATACATATATATACATATATATATACAGGGTGTTCCATAAGTCCGGCATCATAGGAAAAATAATAAAAAAAGGCAAAACAAAAGCTTTTATTTACAGAACGTGCTCAATATGGCCACCATCTTTAATACACAAATTCAGACGTGATACCCAGTCAGCAGCACACGGTGAATGATGTCAGGAGTAGTGGTGTTACATGCCCCAATAATGCGCTGCCGCAAATGTTCAACACTCCTATTTTTCTCTGCGTATACCAGCGCTTTCAAGTGGCCCCAGAGATAAAAATCTAGTGGCGTGAGATCCGGGCTTCTAGCTGGCCATTCCACAGGCCCTCGACGTCCTATCCAATGACCAGGGAATTGTTGGTAAGGTATTCCCTTACTTGGATGCTGTAATGTGCAGGAGCACCGTCTTGCTGGAACCATGTTGAGAAATTTCCTTCTTCGTTCAAGACACTGGGAAATGCTTCTTCCTTGAGCATACGTAGGTAGGTGCCTCAGTGACATGCGATCCTTCCAAATGCCACACCATACCATCACCGAGGTGCACTTGTTCCTTTGAAGAAGTATACCAGTGAGGGTTGTTTTGAGACCAGTAGCGGGTGTTCTGTCGATTTACCTCCCATTTCCATAAAAAACAGCCTCGTCACTGAACAGAATGGTGGACGGGAAATTGGCATCCCGAGCATATTGTTCCGTAGCCATTCACAAAATTCCATCCGCCGTTCGGGATCATCTTCGCTTAATTTCTGTAGGATCTGAAGTTTATATGGATGCCATTTGTGAGCTTGGAGAATGCGATGGATGCTACTTTTCGACACTCCTGTCTCAGCCGACAATCGCCGAAGAGACTTATTGGGACTTCTGTTAAAATGAGCCAGGATAGCAGTCGCTGTATCATCGTCAGTGGACCTCCTTGAAGGTCCACTGCGTGGTTTATCTTCTATGGATCCTGTTTCCTTAAACTTTGCAACAAGTCTGCTAACACAACTCTGTGTTATTGGCTTTCGGACTGGATGCAGTCTGTTAAATTCAGCAGCGGCCTCTCTTTGACTCCGATTTCCTATGAGTAGAATTATCTGGATTCGTTCTTCCTTGCTCACAGACATTATGGCCTGTAGAAAGAGAAAAATATGAATTATGGTTTGTAGAAATAGAAAAATATGAATTTCTCTATTATATATATATATATATATAATATATATATAATATATATATATATATGTGTGTGTGTGTGTGTGTGTGTGTGTTTACTGTCTGGCTGTATCTATCTAGCTGTATGTGTCTGGTTATATATCTGAGTCTGTCTCCCTATCTATCTTTGTTATTTATTTATTTATTTGTGTGTGTCTGTTTATGTGTGGTCTTGTGTTAAATAAGATATACTTACCTTTTTTAGCTCATTTTCGTACCAAGTCTTATTTACATAGTTTTCTCACTGTGCTGTTGCACTCATCTGCAACTGCAAAACGGAAACTGACAAAACCATGGACCTGAAATGCATTCTTTGCATTGCATTTGAACATTACAAATACATCAATCTGGGAAGAAAGGATAGAAAGGTAATAAACAAAATAAGCAATAAAATCATTATTTTGTACGGCTACGTTTGTATCAAGTGCATACAAATGAACAGAAAAGTCGTACAAACTGTACTGGAAAATGGTGAAAAAGGAAACGGAAGTGGATCAAAAGTTGGTTGAGAAAGAAAATTCTACTAATGCATCAATTAATATCCTAACAGAACACCACGATGAAATAGAATACAATAAAAATGACGCAAATGAGGTAGAGAGTACTGAGAACAACGCATTAGAGAGAAGAGCAGAAAAATAGACGAAGGAATACGCACGATAAAAGAACGGAATATCATGAATAAAAACGAAAGTACACCAAAGCCTAAAATCCACTGAGTAGTGAGAAAGTAGTAATGGAACAAAAGAAAGAGATTGAATTACACAAATACCAGAAGGGTAAGTCTGAAAAGGTAAAAGAATCTAAAAGAAGGACATGTGTAAATATGACAGAATAGGTTCGTGTAAACATTGCACCAGATGCATATATAACCACCCTATAAAATGTTTGTACATGATGAGAAATAAAAGTTGCAGATACAGAGCAAACTGCTAGTATTTCCATCTTTCAGTGTGCAGACATTCAGTAAGGGAGAAAATATGGAGTACCCTTATTTTCATATTAAGGATACTCAAAGAAGGAAAAAGAAAATAAAAGGTCAAACCCAACATAAGAAAAATAACAACAGTACTAATGAAATACATTTTTAGAAGAAATGAGAATGATAAAAGAACAATTGTTCCTGTTAATGAGAAAAGAACAAACTTTGCAGATATACATATATAGAGGGTTCACAAAAGTAAATAAACACTTGGTTTTTCCATAGTTTTTGATTTGAGAATAAAAGTCAATAAATAATAACAGACTTACTGAATCAATGTATTTAGAATCGTGTTGCTTTCCCCTTTGATGACACACGCTCTGGCATTCCATTGATGAGCTTTGCCATTTGTTCTTCAGGACAGTCATCGTGGTGTTTAGTTACTTCTGTCAACCCCTCTGTCTTTACCCCAGCAATACACACATCCTGCCGTCCAGGATGGTCTACCGTTAATTCAACCACACTGTATAAAGGCCACTCCCCAGTATTCTCAAATGCAACGGTGCACCCAATAACATGGAACAAGATTGTCAAAATCAACCCGAGAACGACCATTATCCAAGACAACCAAGCACCAGATTATTACTCTCTAAATTTATGATACACAAATATACAAGGCCTGTACACCGACCATGCAGACGGCAAATTACAATACCAACAAATTTTAACTCTGGAAACTAGCACCGATATTATATGGCTAATAGAAACACATCTGTATAATGCGAAGAAGGCTGTGAAAATTGTATCGAAGACACTGGAATAGCAATAAAGGACTACAACATACACACACACCACACACACACACACACATATATATATTATATATACACATATATATATATTATATATAATATATATATATATATATTTATATATATATATATATATATGTAAAGAACGACGCTTGTATAGAAGAACATTCCGCACAAGATGAGGAGGGAGAACGAACAAATGAAAAATGAGGTAACCACTCGGAAATCGAACCCGGGATCTTCCGATTGCCGTCAGATATGTTATCCACTATACCATGGGCCTCGAATAATCAGAAGTCGTAATTCTCCTACATACGAGCAGAAACCAATGCCCTGAGGGGGCACCTCCCGCATGCCGCACATACAGGGTGTCCCAGGAGGAAATGTCAAGAATGCACCATTTGACTCTTTGGGTATTTCTAAGTAGAAAGTATTATATCGACATGTGCCTGATTCCAACCTGCTCGTATGGAGGAATTACGACTTCTGATTAATCGAGGCCCATGGTGTAGTGAATAGCATATCTGACTGGCAATCGGAAGATCCCGGGTTCGATTCCCGGGTGGTTACCTCATTTTTCATTTGTTCGTTCTCCCTCCTCATCTTGTGCAGAACGTTCTTCTATACAAGCATCGTTCTTTACATTAATTATACTGTGTTGTTTGCAGTTAAAATGTATGTATATATATATATATATATATATATATATATATACAGAGTGGGTAAAAAAAAATAACCCTGATTTTGAACAATATAATTTTACCTTTATCAAATGTTATTTGTACAATCAACATATGTGTCCTGTATAGAATTTCATGGTCATTCTCGTGGTGAAGTTGGATTTTTGCTACCTTTAATCATTATTTTGTAATTCGTTGTTTCTATACAGTTACCTAATTGAGTCCAAGATTATGCGGAATGTGCCCAACTCCATTATCAATGCACGCTTGCAAACTTGCTCGCCATTGATCTATTGCAGCATTTGTGAATCGTTGTGATATCTTTCTGTAGCCTGCAGTAATACTTTCCTTCAGATCTTCGACGGAATTGATCTCCTTTCCTTTATAAACCAATTCTTGTAGGGCATCCCAAAGAGCGTAATCGCATGGGTTTAGATCTGGGCTATTCGGCGGCCAGAATTCTGGTTCAATATAAGCCGAAACATTTCGGTCGAGATACTCCCGAGTTGTGCAAGCTGTATGGTTTGTGGCGCCATCTTACTGGATCACAAAGTTGTTTCTTGACTTCTCCCTTATCGACGGCAGTACCACATCAAGAACTTTTTCTTGTTAATAAGCAGCAGTGATTTTGACATTTTGATCAACAAAAACAATCCCTCACTTCCCTAAATTTGAAATAAAGATGGAAACCATGACTTTTTGAGAAAAATGCGAACGTTCCCTGCAAAGTCGATCTAGACTGATAGATTTTTTGTCCTGTCTTCCATAAACTCGGTCATTTTGTGTGTTTATTGTTGAAGCAACAGTAAAGGTCTTCTCGAAGCTCAACCATATTTTCGACACTTCTCTGTCTGGGAATCGATCTAACAGAGCACGACATTTTTGAACTCTTGCTTGCTTATTTGATGCAGAGAGCTTATGAACTTCGACTCTTTAAAACATTTAATACCCAGATCATCTTTTACTATACGACGAACACTAGAGCGAGAAATACCAGTAGTTTTTTAAATTTCTCTAACGGACTTGTGGGTGTTGGGCCGTTCTCCTTGACTGCATATCATGGATGAAGCCGTGTCAATATTTTCCTCAGTACGTGATGTTTTTGGCCTTTCACTACCTTCTTTTTGTTTCGTTTGGTCAACCCTGTGATATCGATTTTCTTTATGAGATATTGAAGTCCAGGTATCGTCCATCGTTTATTTGGAAACTCTTTCTTCATTCGTTTTGCACCCCAGTGTTTCTCCTTATGCAGGTTCAATATCAATGCTTCATCTTCCAAAGAGTATTTAATTATGTTATAACTTGTTCACCAACTATAACAGAATGATGGTCTGAAATGAAAAAGGAAATAAATAAATTATTTTCTGTAAAAATTAGGAATATTAATTATTTATGGAGAAACTGACTGTCATCTGAAAGTATCAGTTGCTGACTTTGACCGCCTTTTTTCAATTGAACACCATATTCTGATACCTCCCTCCTGTTGTGAGCCTGTGCCTCTACACCTGGGGCGTTGAATCTAGATTCAAAGCCAGCGTTTGAAAGAGTAAAAGTATGGGTACAACATACGGCCTCAGCAGTAAGCTCAATATACAGGGTGAACCACAATATTTTTTAAAAAGTTGGGTAATAGTTTTTCTGGCCCACCCGGTTTATATTAGTGGTGGACCGGATACCCGCATCCGCATCATTTTTAACATCCGCATCCGCACTTCTGCCTGCGGATGTTATGCTGATATTACTTCTAATAAATTATGCAATTTACAGTTAAATTAGCTTATAAAGTAGCTTATAAGGCCCAGTCATGCACATTTCATGTAAAGTATTAATTATTAATGAACAAACAAATATATAAACCTCAAAATATAAATACCTGGTAACACAGAAAATTGAATGAAACTTGTTTCACTGAATTTTCTGTGGCTGAAACTCTTGAGAAAGTTATTATTTTTATCATAATGAAAACATTAATATTAATTTTAATTCTTATGCATTGCCTGCCATAATAGTAATATCACGAAATTTGAAAAATTATGCCATATATTCATAATTCTATATTATACTGATAGATTGACTAAATATCCGCATCCGCATCCGCGGAAATTGAAATTAAAGATCCGCATCCGCATCCGCAGATGTTGAAAAACTGACATCCGGTCCACCACTAGTATATATATATATATATCTATATATATATATATATATATTATATATATATATAGCGAATTGCTTTGCTGAAGAGAAAGAGGCTGTTGCATTTACGGCACATACACGTGTGAAGTGAACATAAGCAAATCAAATAGCACAGTCAAAATTCTTATTTAAGAAGTAGAAGAACTGAACCTAATTAATATGAACATGTACAGACCGCCAAACACCACAGAAGTTAATTCCAGTTCGTTACAAACGAAATATAAGACATATAATCATTTAAAACCCTACCAAATATTTTAATTTGTGGCGACTTTTAACTTTTCATTCATAACTTTTTTTATGTAGGAAGGCGTAGCCAAGAAAAGAGCCGGCAAAAATGTCACCCTTTATAAGAGAGAGCCGAAATGAAGGTCTATGAGGCTCACGCTGTTATTTTCTTTTCTTTTTAATTTCAAAAGGTTGTGTAGTATGTAAAATGCATGTATGTGAAGAATAGAGGGAGAAGTGAGTTTGAGACCAAGCTAGGCTGTTCACAGAGTAGGCGAGACACGGAAAAAGATAAGATAAAGAGAACAGTGACAGGAGAAACGGGAGTTCCAGCACTCCCTGTCTCCTGCCTAATGTCCTTCCCGGAACACTTCCCTTCTCGATTGGTTTCTACAATCTCCTTTAAAACAATCTCCTCTCTCCATGGAAGAAAAGTGACGAAGTTATATTCGGTAAGAAGTTTCATGGTAATATTACAAAAGATAATAGAACCAAGGCAGTAATGCTACTAGATATTATGGAACACACGCACTTACCCGGGAAATCTGTGAAGCGGCTAGAAAAGAGAACATTTTGGATTTAATTTTGACAATTAACTCTACCACCGAATGGGTTGAATACGTATAGTTTCAAATATACGCATTTAGACCTAACCTTCCAAAAACGTTCGAACATAATGTTATGACATAACAATGGCATAACAATAAATAAAGAGTTTACGCACACAAATTTCTCTGACCATACCCTAATCGATATACAAATAAAGTTAGCAACCAGAACACCTAAAACGCATCCCAGAGAGACAAGAAATATTTAAAGGTTTAATCATGAATTCAAAGAAAGTATTTTGGGAAAGTGTAAATACAGTTTCAAAGAAAGTAAATTGAGAATTGCTACTTTACAAGAACACTCCAGAAGAAATACTGACGATACTAAAAAACGAAATTAAACCCACATTGCTGAACCATGTTTCAAAGGGACAAAAAAGAAAATGCAGCAAACTCGAGAGAAAATTCAGGACATTATTTAGACAATGGAAACAAACCGTAAAAATATCCATGGATGCAGAACTGGAACAAAGAGGCTCGAAACTAAAGAAAAAGAATATGTGAAATAGAAATGGACCAAAACAAACATTTATTAACAAAGACAAACGAGAAGAAGAATAAGGTATCAGAAAAAAATAATCCAAAATACTTCTATACGTTTGCGAGAAGAAAAATGCAATATAAATAGAGTATTGGTCCGATAAGAGATGGGGCTCCCAATACACAATTGATCCATAAAAAATGAGGGAACTGTTTAAGGAACAATTTAAATGTGTGTTCAGCACCCTTAAGTCAGAGAATAAATAGAAAATCCAAATGAATTCTTTGGCATGATACCAATCAACGAAGAACAAGTTCGAACACAAATTTGGATTTAGAGACGTAAGTAAGGCTCTATCACCGATACGATAAAATTCAGTATCAGGGCCAGACACATGGAATGCCATTTTTCTGAAGAAATGCAAAAAGAATATTGTCAAGCCTCACTCGGCACTGGACAATTCCACTTCCATTAAAGGACGCGAACATTCTGGAGACAGTGTATCGAGGTTAAAATATAGATGTAATATATATATATATATCGATTTCTTAAAAGAATTTGATAAATGTGGTCATGGAATTATAGCACACAAACTATAAAAATACAGTACAGGAATTATAGGAAAGCTAGAACAATGAATATTTAATTTCCTGACCAAACGAAAACAAAGAGCGATAGTAAATGAAGCCAAATCTGAAATCTCAGAAGTCATCAGCTCTGTCTCACAAAGTACAGTATTAGCTCCTTTGCTGCTTAAAATAATGATTGCGGACAGTGATGCAGATACAATGACAGTATCGTATCGTGTTTCTCGGACGACACAGAAATATGCAAGAAAATATCAAATGAAGGCGACATGGAAAAATTACAAAATAACATTGAACCAATTTAACGTGCTGCCAAAAGAACTGAGGAGCCTCCAGCACACCAACTTGTAATTTCAAGAACAAGCTAGACAAGTTTTGTACAAAGTCCCTAACCAGCCATGCGTGGCTGGCTACGAGGGCAGGAGGAGAGCGGAAACCATTTTTCTCCCCCACCAAATCCTACAAATGAGGCGGGATGCTGCAAAGGGTGGAACGCAAATCAATCCTGAACCTTCGTTTGAGGCCATCATAAGATATCATATGGCACTAGGATTTTGCTTCACTATATATGGTGGTCTGAAAGTTCCTATCTATTTTGCTGAAATAATAGTATTTTAGGGTAAAAATGTAACAACATAATTAGATGTACTGTATATTTATTTATCAAGCTTAAGTCTAAGATTTGACGTGAGCAACATCAGTGTTTCTGGAAATCTCAAATATGTCCACTGCATTGCGGAACACATTCTCAAGCATCTCTCAGGTTATTTTAGCGACTGTCTCGACTGCAGGTCTGTAACTCTTGTTTTGTAAACTCAGACTTTATAAAGCCCCAAGCAAACAAGTCTAATGGTGTTAAATCCGGAGATCGTGCTGCCCAGGGTCTGTTTCCACCACGTCCAATCCACCGATTTGGTAAGAACTCATCAAGGTACGCCCGAACCATATTTGCATAGTGACATGGAGCTCCATCTTGTTGAAAGACATCAGTGTCGAGAATGCCATAATGAACGAAGCTGGTGTTTAAGAAACTGCTGAAGCATGTCAAGATAAATTGGCCCTGTTATCGTAGTTTCTGCAAAGAAAAAAGTCGTAAAACTTCGATATTGTCATGCCCAACCAGACATTAACTTTAAGAAAATCTCTCTCCCATTTGTAGAACTCGGTTGGTTTTTCCCTAGCCCAGATAAGGCAATTATGTCGATTAACCTTTCCGCATGTGTTGAATGTCGACTCATCACTGAAGAGAACGTGGTTTAATAAGTTTTCGGTATGAATTTTTTCAATCAATTCTGTGCACATGGCGACTCGTCTTGGATAATTCTCTTCGTGTAATTCATGTAGCACTTGAAAATAGTAACTTTTCTTTTTAATGTTGATTTTAAAATCTTTAGAACAGTCGTTTTTGGTATGCTCAGTCTACGTGGTGTGCGAATTGACATTTTAGGATTTGTTTCAAAGGCATCTACTACCAATTCGACATTTTCTTGAAAGGTGCCTGGACGTCCAGATCTTGCCTCATCATGAACAGATCCTGTTCTTTTAAATTTATTGATCAGCTGGCGAATTGCCTTGTCTATTGGCCCTGGTTTGTGAAATCTTTCGAATTTTTCTAGAATATCTTTGCCCTTCTTCCCTTGAATACATAGTGTTACTACCATCACACGTTCTTGTACATCTATCATCATCTTTGGCCTGTAGAAAATAAAATAGAAATATTATTTTTTCAGAAAATAGATAGGGACTTTTGAACCACCATGTATAATAATGCACATTTTCATATATATCACAAATTCAGTGTTTTGGTACATTTCAATATTATTATAAATTTGCACGTATATAATATACGCAATGTAACGTGTATTTATCAGTTATTAAATATATCTTCGTATATTTACTACAGTAAATATGGACTAGTGCTAATATCATTTGTGAAAGGCAATTATAAAAGAGAATACTTTTATAATCAAATCTCTTAATAAAGTTGAACAGTTTAAATACACTGATTACTCTAAATAAAATTATTGAATTTCAAAATTTAATTATATTTCAGTACAGTAGACAGATTAAAAACAATAATGGAAACATGTCTTCCCAAAATTTAAATATTTACACTCTTTCATACAGTGTTAATGAGTTAACAGCTAACCTAAAATTACTTCAACAACAAATTCACTTTCATTATATTAACTGAAAACTCTCTAAATGATTACAATATATTTGTAAATATTGCAAGGTATATAAGTTACCACATATGTAGGAGTAATAATAAGGGTGGTGTCAGCATATTTGTAGATTCATACCACAAAAGCAAATGTATCGAAGAATTAACGAGCATAAACAATAACTCAGAAACCCCGGCAATTCACCTGTGTGTATATAAATAATATCTGCTCCTCAATTTTACTCATCTCCCGGCCACTAGCCTGCAACGTACCAACTTTTATTACAAATGTCGATAAATTTTAACCTCTCATCATAGTAAAAACTGTATCGTTGCACAAGACTTAAATACTGATCTTGCTAATGAACATCAAAAAAATAATGCGAATTTCCTTCACAATATGATGACTGCATGTGACCTTAAATTAGCTATTGTGAAGCTAACAAGTCTTCACACTGACTCTACCAGAACAAATCTGGTACGATTTTTACTTGACTGCATCTCAGGTACAGTTATGTTAAATATCACAAATTATCAACCTACGTACACTGTGTCAGTGTTCTTCAACCTTTTATAACTTCATGCACCCCTAAGCCAGGCTTTGAGAAACTCATGCACTCCAGAAGGAAAATTGCCACAAATTTGCATGTTTACTTCACCTTTCTGCTTTATTTTCAGAATGAACACAGTACTCACATTCACAGAATATGAATACCATTATTTTTTCCTCACACATGGTATATTTAGACATTAATTAAGAAGCAAAAATAAAATATTGCACAAATAATAGCACACATTTTATACATAAAATAAAACAGTTACCTAATAGTTATAAAGGTGTTAGATTTAGAAAATAAAGATAAATAACTAACTAAATTAGAAAAGAAAAGCTTAATTAATGAATACTATTGGACTGAACACAATTCAATGAACACTCTTGACTGCACATTTTTCAATGAATACCACACCATTCAATGGCTGGCCTGCTGCTGCATTACTCATACGTTGTTTTCAAAACGAGGTATTATTCCACTCTCCAGCGCCCACTTCATCAAAGAATTGACATCGAACAACAGGTTTCTCTTTTTGGTTTTGGTGTCCATTAGACTGGAAAAACCTCTCTCTGCCAGTACGTCGTTGCCATCGCACAAGAAAGGTCATGGCCTTCCGGACAAGTCCTTGGTAGTCCGGAATTCCCAAAGGTGAGACCCAGAAAGCTTCATAATAAGAGAATTCTTGGAATGATGACTTCTGGGCAAAATCTGTTGACAGTTCTAGGAGTGTAGTCATTAACGAATCCAGAGTGGCAGATCTGACATTGGCTGAGACAAAAGAGTTCACAATCCACATACACTCTTCCAGTGCTCTTGTCTCGTGATCAGGGAAATAAAGACTGAAGTTCTCTTTCAGAGTTTCCAGATAGAAGATAACAAAATCCCTCATATCTTCCTCCAGCGAGGGAGACCCCACTTCCCAGTTGCACTCCCTCAAGAACTGATCAAGGAAGGAGAAATCAGTGAAGTCCTTCGTTTCAATTCTCCTTTTCCAGAGCTCTATCTTCAGTTTGAAAGCTTCAACCTTACCAGTCACGTCGAACATATCCCCGCCGTTGCCTTGGATGGAAAGGTTCAACCGGTTCAACTGCTCAAAGAATGAAGCCATTTAGGATAGCCTGGCAACCCAGTAGTTGTCTTGGAGCTTGAAAGCCTCCTCATCCTCTTCTGTCAGAAACACACAATTCTTCTCTCAAAGAAATAAATCTGTTCAGCACTTTGCCACGAGACATACACTCTTCCAGTGCTCTTGTCTCGTGATCAGGGAAATAAAGACTGAAGTTCTCTTTCAGAGTTTCCAGATGGAAGATAACAAAATCCTTCATATCTTCCTCCAGCGAGGGAAACCCCACTTCCCATTTGCACTCCCTCAAGAACTGATCAAGGGAGGAGAAATCAGTGAAGTCCTTCGTTTCAATTCTCCTTTTCCAGAGCTCTATCTTCAGTTTGAAAGCTTCAACCTTACCAGTCACGTCGAACATATCCCCGCCATTGCCTTGGAGGGAAAGGTTCAACCGGTTCAACTGCTCAAAGAATGAAGCCATGTAGGATAGCCTGGCAACCCAGTAGTTGTCTTGGAGCTTGAAAGCCTTCTCATCCTCTTCTGTCAGAAACACACACAATTCTTCTCTCAAAGAAATAAATCTGTTCAGCACTTTGCCACGAGACAGGCAGCGAACTTCTGCATGAAGAAGGAGCTTAGTAAATTCGACATCCATCTCCTTGCAGAGCTGTTCAAACATACGAGACTTTTTTGCCTTTGCACGGATATTATTCACAATGTTTACTACATCGTTGAGGATTTCTTCCAAATCCTTTTTCTTCACATAAAATCCATCATCAGCATCAGGTAGCAGTAACTTCTTGGCAGCCAGTGCCTCCCGATGTATTATGCAGTGAATCGAACAGCAAATGGGAGCAACAACCTTTATTTTTGTAGTAACACCATTCTTGCTTCCAACCATCCCTGCAGCTCCATCTGTAGTGAGAGAAGCACATTTATTCCAGCTTAGATCATTCGTGTCCATAAATTCATTCACCTTGGTGAAAATTGCCTCAGCTGTTGTCTGCACACACGCTGGTAAGCAGAATAAGAAATGTTCGATTATTTTCTTCGATTGAATATTAGGAAAGCGGCAGTAAGGTAAAAGTTGAGCCACATTTCCAACATCAGTGGATTCGTCGAACTGCATACCAAAGCAGGGTGCTCCTCTGAGTTTCAAATCTTCAGCGACTGCCACTGATCGATGTTTCATCGAGGTGTCTGAAAGCGGAACATTCCGCACCTTGTCAACTGCTTCGTTCCCCCCATGAAGACACTGGGTAGCTATTTCCAAGCAGTGAAGAATGACTCTTGGCTTCAGTGAAAGGCTTCTTAGATTTCATGAGAACATGTGCTATTTTCACTGTTGCCATTAGCAAGGGCTTCTCTTCCCTTCCTCGATGGACAACAATGCTATCGAAAGAGTTTTGTTGCTTTCTAAGTTCAGCTGGAGTTGCTTCGAAGAACTCCTTTGACTTGTTTTTTTTGGTCACCGTGTTGCATTTTGAGATGAGAAAGCAGCTTCGAAGGTACAAGACTCGGGTTTTGATACTTCACAAAACAAGAGACACTGAATGGCTGGACAAGGATTCTGATCTTCATCCTTGGGCAAATGAAATCCACACTTGACGTAGTCATCACTCCACTTCCGTCTCTTTAGTTTCAGTGGACTGGAGAAGCCTGATGAATGTTGCACTTTCAGCTTCATATTCGTTTCACCACCAGTGATCTGATCTTTCTGTTCTTCATCAGAATGACTGATAGTCAAATTTCCATCATCTGTGTTGGACCTTTCATGCAATATCACAGGCTGTTGTTGTTCAGTAACAACAGTTTTCTTGAAATATTTAAAAAGAGCCATATGTAGGGAATAAAAAATCCAATTAGGCCTATTATGTATTATGATTTACGTTTAAATATATACACACCACAGGTTAAGTATATACACACCACAGTCAACGAACACTATACTCTCATCCATGACTATACTATTTGCACTAGAAATAACTCTAAATTGCATAAGCCTTCATAAATCACCTAAAATGTGTCAATATTCCTGCACATAACCTGCTATATCTTTTCAATACTTTATAACTAGTGGCCAAAAACATATACAATATAAATTCAACATTTTTCTCCAAAAAGCTCCTTTCGTACTGTGCACCTCTATGCACCCCTATGGCCCCCCTCTACGCACCCCGTCAGTTCCATATACCCCTGGAAAAATCTCATGCACCACCGTTGACTATCACTACATTATGTTAATCACCAACTTGCGTACCAAGGAAATATAAAAGTTGACTGTAGAACTTACAGCTATAATAATAATAATAATAATAAACAAAAATTTATAATAAAAATTATATCTTTTAAATGGTCTGGAATAACTGAAGACAGCCATAACACTGGAATAAGATTTTAAACATTTTCAAACACATTAATGAATATATTCAACACAAATTTTTCGACTAAATCAGAACTGATATCAAATAAAATACGACAACCAGTGAGTCATCCTAGCATTCATTGCAAGCATTAAACACAAACATATTCCTTTTAAGTTATGATAAAATGATATTACCATTGAAGAAGCAAATAACAGACTATTGTGACGTACTTAATGCAAGTAGTATGGACGAAAAATGGGAGAGTGCAATTGCAATGTTGCAAATGTTGATCAATGGTAGGAGACCCCGCTCCCTCCCCCATTTGTTGCTACTCTCACCCCGCTGGGTGCCAAAAAAAGAAGTAAGGTGGATTCCCCCCAGCTGCCACAAGCTGGGGGAATCAACCTAACCTAAGAGAGATAGGAGCGAGAGAGAGAGAGAGAGAGAGACCACCCTTCGCCTGGCTCCGGCAGACGCATAATAAAGCTCTTGGTCTTTGCACTTGTCTTAGAAGGTCTTAATCAGCCAGTTGGCTTAGGAGGCTTAATCTGGCTTAGAAGGCGTAAATGGCTTGTTCAGGTGCACATTATTATTTTTGAGTTGCCAGATTGCACTATTTATTTAGTTAAAGCGTATATTCTTGACATTTGGCTTAGAAGTCTTAAGCAGCCAGTCGGTTTAGAAGGCATAATCTGCCATTTGGTGTATATATATATTATATATATATATATATATATATATATATTGAATAATATCGTTTATACATACAACCAAAATAATTAAATAAAACACCATTACATCATTCTGTTTATTTAGACGAATTATTGGAAATAATTTCATGAAATATAGAAAATAAATACACAATCAAATTAGTTCATTTTTAACACATTTTAAACGAGGAATATATGCAATAAAAATAATAATAGAGTAAGAAATACACAAGTTGAACGAAGAATATATATACAATAAAAAAATAATAATAGTACAAGAAATACACACTTTAATCGATGAATATATATAATAAAAAAAGTTTAAAAAATAATATAAGAAATACACAGTTTTAAAAGATGGAATATAATCAAATTAATAGTACAGAAGAAATCTATATATACACATATAAAATAATTAAATATATAGAAAATAAATATACTGCAAAACCCCAAAATACATACACTTTATGTTCTACTGCGCTTAACTAAAACACTAAACTTGCACGTGATCGAGTCTACAATTACATCATTGTTGCTTTGCACTATGCAATAAATGCGATTTAACATTATTTCACTGATCAAGTTATAGGGATGCCTATACTCGATGTAAACGGCCATCATTTCGTTCAGTACTAATTTTGTGCCCACTTTACATTCGGTTGGCAAGTTATCTTTAAATACGGAGAGAATACAATCAAAGCCACGTATAAAGAGATCATCGTTAGCTACAACATCATTATTAAATTCAAGTTCATAAACAATCCTTTCCAATCGAGGGTTTATTCTTACTGATCCGAGCTTTTCAATCGTGTACTCTTCTTCACAATGCATAGCGGCAGTTCAAATAATCTTCTAAGTCGTAACGACAGCTGCTCATTATATAAAGAAATAGTTCCTCAGGGTGAACGGTGTAGGTGAGCTCAGCCCTTTACCGCTCAAGTCTTTTGTATCAAAGTTCATGATATTTCGAAGAGTCTAAACCTTTTAAATAAGCATTCAACTCTAGACCATTGTCGCCTTGTTCAGTCCTACACTCGGCAAACCCGTCGAGCAGAGCGGTGTATGCGTATTCAAGAACCGTATCAAAATAAATCATATCCGTAACACGCGCGTCTAATATAGGTTTCAGCTTGCGGAAACCGACGATTTCAAACATTCTGTCGAGGATGAATCGGTTTCGCGTAGGAACAAGAACGTTATTATCAGACGCATTCTTCCACATCAGCGGTATATCAATCCATGGCTGATCGTTATTTATACATAACGTACAAAGAATGGCATATGAGGGGGTATAACTAATCTGTTCTCTTCTTGTACCTACACCTGCAGGTATTTTATAACGATCCTCGCTCCCCTTCTCAACTACCACGAAGACCATTCATCTCCTCAACACTTAAATAAACAACATTCCGTTTACCAGAGCTTGTTTGTCTACAAGTCGTTTCTTAAGATAGATTGCAGCGAAACGATTGTGGGAGGGACAAGGGAAAATATTTTGATATCATTTTCTGAAGTAAAGAGGTTAATTAAAGAGTTAAAGACTGGTTCTGCGTCAGGGGTAGATGACTTATCGAATGAGAACTTAAAATATGCAAATGACGTAGTATGTCTGCATATATCATTGCTCCTATCAGCCATGCTTGTTCATAGCTATATCCCTGCAGAGTTCATGAGGGTATATATCTTGCCCCTGGTCAAAAATAAGTACGGAGACATTCTGTCCAGCAATAATTACAGGCCTATTGCTGTCGCTTCCTGCTTCTCGAAACTACTAGAAAAACTCTTGTTACTCCGATTAAATGATTTCCTATGGACATCTCCTAATCAGTTTGGCTTTAAAAGGTCCCACTCAACTGACCTGTGTATCTATGTACTTAAAGAAACAATATCTAAATACATTGACAGTAATTCAACCATTTATAGCTGTTTCCTTGATATAAGTAAGGCATATGATAGGGTGAACCACAAAATTTTATTTGCAAAACTAGAAGACAGGAAGGTTCCCATGTACATATTAAATTTATTGAAATTTTGGTATTCCCACCAATCTTTCACTGTACGGTGGGGCAATGTACTATCCGAGTGTTTTGGCTCCTCTTGCGGGGTGAGACAAGGCTCCTTGCTCTCCCCTATGCTGTTTAATGGTATATTGACGGATTAATTGCTTCACTTAATGAGGCAACAGTAGGATGTTGTATAGATAACACAAGGATAAATAACTTAGTTTATGCCGATGATATGGTGTTAATAAGTCCCTCTGTTAAAGGTCTGGATAGGCTACTAAATGTCTGCGAAGTGTATTCGCAGAAACATGATATTCTTTTTAATGTTACAAAAACTAAGGTTATGCAATTTCATCCTAAAAGCTGTAATGAGCCAGCTGATATAAGGTTTAAAATGAACGGTGAAGTAATTGAGGAAGTACAAGAGTTTAAGTATTTGGGTCAAACTATTACCAGCTCCTTGAGTGATGACTCAGATATAAGAAAACAATCTCGAAGCCTGTGTGCTAAAGCGAATATGACCATAAGGAACTTTCGTTTTGTACAAGTGAAGCTAAAGACACACTCTTTCGTACTTTCTGCAGTAATATATACGGTCAGCAACTCTGGGTGAATTATAAAAAAGGGTCTGGCAGAACCCTAAATTTGCTGTACAACAGGTCTTTTAGACTCTTGCATAAATTACCCCCGAGATGCTCAGCTTCGCAAATGTTTGCTACCCGCAATGTCCCGAGCTTCCCGGAGGTAACAAGACGTGCTCAACACAGTCTAATGCAAAGAATTAAAAAATCAACCAACCCGATCATCCAAGCTATCCATGAGTCCTGCCATTTATCCTCTAAGCTATGGACTTCTTGGTACGAAAACGTCTGTCTGTAGCTCCACTTAACTTCGACAGTGCAGTATTATTTCTAATCAATTGTATATATTTCTATCTTTAGTGTATGAACTGTCATTGTATTAATAATATTTGTCATATGGACTATAGTCTGCCAATAAACCTTTTCATTTTCATTTTCAAGTACATAGTTAGTGGCACCGGTTATACACCTGAGCACGCGCAATGACTTCGTCACGGACACATCGTACACGGCATTGAGAATGCTGCTCAAAGGAAGCTCCATCGTATTTTATTGTGAGGAGTGCACGTCCAGTCGGTTCAAGCTCAGAGATGACTATGAGCCACAGGTGGGCGGGTCGGCTCGATGGGAGATGTGGAGGGGTGAGTCACACCATAAGTTGATGAAATGTGTACGGTGTTGTTCCAACGTGAAAGAATCATGTGAATACTTGTATCCCATTATACTGGGCATTCGTTTAGAGAATTTTTCCGACTCATGAAGTAATATCCCCAGAATGCGCACCAGACATTTTCGTTCATTTCCACGAACTAAACATTTTATTCACACTCCGGCGCACGATTTGAGAGAAACATGTGCCCATATTTTTCCTTTTTGTTTAGCAGGCGATACTCGTCTCTAAATTCTATTAAAAAGTCACGGAAGCCTTTAGCCACAACCTCACTACAAACCTCGTCATAATATATATTAATGTAGTGTTAAAAATACTTAAGATTCTCCATTATGACAAGATTTACATGCTCAGCCGCAGGGTACGAGTACTCGGTATGATATAACATGATATAATACTGCTTGTCACACCACTCATCAACAAGACTCACTAACCATAACCGTTGCTTCTCTTCTGCACGTATTGTTTCTTTCACTTCACGTTATATGTAAGCTTTTATAAAGTTTTGTCCTACAACATAGTTCAATACATCGCTTGTACCACGGAATCCTGCAATGTTCTCGCCAGAATAGCCGTAGAGTATTTGAACCTCTTGTTCCTCAAGCTTCGCGAGGTTCAATGTAGTCTTAAAAGTATCAAAGGAAGGAGAGATAGGGAGTCTTTCAGTATCCACCACATCTTCACACTTTATCGAATACCACTTCATAAATTTCGAGCATGCAATATTAAAGGTAGCCATCACTATTTTTCGTCTACGTGAGAGTTCGTCAAATACACGTCTAGGGCTCTCGGGCTTGTGACGGTCAACTGAACACGCAGGGGTAGAGATATGGCCAGGAAGTAGCAGGAATCACGTGACCATTGATCGATCATACAGCGGGCGGAGCTTAGAACTTTCTCCTGTACATACGCACGCACCCACCCACACACACACACACACACACAAAGGTGAAAGTGGAACGCTAATTGAAACACGATTTATTTAATAAAAATATCATCGAATTAATCAAGGTGTGTGTATATATATATATGTACACATAAATTCATGTAATAAATAAAATAAACATATCGTTAACAAGTAAGCACACGCGCACACACACACACACACACACACACACACACACACAATATATATATATACAGAGTGGTGTAGTGCTAAATAAAGAAGTGAGGGAACGCATTTTGAAAGTGTTACTCAGATGCGGGGGAGACAATGGCGAGCACGGCGAGCCCATACAGCTGGGGGTCCGGGGGCACTGTAAGCTCCCCGGAAAATCTTTTGAAATCTGACCAATTTCAGGAATATTTTGAGGTCATATGCACTGGATATTAGGATATATTCCATGGTTTGAAGATGCAGTATTTCCAGTGTCATTAGATATACGACATCCAGTACGATCAATAAAAATAGCTAACATCTGGAATGATTAACTAAAAAAAAGTTAACAACTGGTACGCCGTGGTGACTGTTTCACCAGATCTTTATAGGCTAGCATTGCCTCAGTCGAAGCTAAAAGAAATGAAACAGTTAATGATTCTTTCTCATATTTCTTCTAGGGGTGGGAATTAAAATTTCATGACGTTAGAGATTTGTAAGTTCGGATTTATTTGAAATAGTGAGGGAACGCCGTTCCGTCTACCAAAAAAAGTAAGGGAACGCCGTTCCCACGCGTTCCCACAGCACTACACCACTGTATATATGACGCGTTCGGTGGAGAAGGGGCGAACGCCACAAAATTCGAAAAATGAGTTTTTTGTCGTATAATTATCCTTTAAAACCTTTGCTTTACCTATGCAAAAAATTAGATGTTAGTCTGCACTCTTTCACGGTAAAATTTAGGTTTTAATGTATCTCAGAGAAATTCACTCCGCATCATTGCTTCACATTGAACACATCTATCTACTTTCTGGTCACTCGACAATGCCCTGTGATGCTCAATTTGGCCAAATTGAACAAAATATAAAAAATAATTACAGCAATATTATTTACACCAAAAAAGATTATGTTACGGCCATAACTACAGCCGTTTCGCAGCGCTTCCTAGTTGTAGAAATGAAACAGGCTGATTTTCTCGATTTTGACGTCCTAAAAACGTGCATTGTCATTAGGAAATCAACAACTACTAAATTTACAGATGCAAGAAAGTTAATATTTGACTTTCAATGAAACAGGCTGATTTTCAATGAAACAGGCTGATTTTCTCGATTTTGACGTCCTAAAAACGTGCATTGTCATTAGGAAATCAACAACTACTAAATTTACAGATGCAAGAAAGTTAATATTTGACTTTCAACACAAAGAAGGCTACGTAATATCTACTGCATACCGCACAACCCCAGATAATAGCCATCCCGTCAGACTGCAGAAAGGGAAAAAATCCTACAGTGTCAGTTTATTCAATCTAGCCCAGCAGACACTGCAACCAAAGTATTCCCAATTGCTGCCAATAACTAAGGAAAAAATAAAAGATCTCAAAGAATTATCAGACTAATGCCTGCAACTGCAATAAACTATTATACAAGATTGTTAAAGGAACTGGAAGAAACCGAAACAGTTGAAGCAGGTAATACAACATTCGACGAAGAGGACCAAATAATGGATTACACCAGTTAACATCAGAAGCTATCAATAAATAATATTGTAAAATTTCTTGGCGTTTTATTATATCAACATATTACACAACAATATTTTACTCAAATATGTGTTCAAATTCATACAACATTTCAATAAACAGGAAAAATACAAAGGTTTAAAGTTTACAAACTTTAACTGCATTTTGTGGCATAATTCGAAAATGTTGCGTTCGCCCCTTCTCCACCGAACGCGTCATATATATATATATATATATATATATATATAACAATCAAGGATTATGGTATCCAAAGGGTACGGTATCATAGATACCAGGCACCTGGTAACGCTTCTATAGGTGTTACGGCATACCTTCGTACCCCTAAGTTCCTTCACGCCCCAGAGCTTCTGCGTCCAAAAATTGTGGGTCTCTAGAGTCAGTTTGGGCGGTTGTTCGCCCTCATCTTCCAAGCACACTAGATCCTTCAATGAGTCAAAGTTAACGACCTGCCGGTTTGCCTGGTTAAGCGTGATACCCTTAGCCTTCACGATATATTTCATATCCCCCCCACCCTCACCCCTACCCCATAACTTTTTGGACCTGTTGAGACAAAGGAGTCAGCGTATGCGATGTCTTCATACTCATCCTTGATCTCATCATTCAACTTTCCGAGGAATTCACCAATAGGTGGCATGTATTCACCCTCCCTCCCTGTGAATATCACACTATCTGTATCGTCGGACAGAACCCTCCGCCCAAGAGAATGCAATAGACCCCAAAGTTTGATGCATGCGTAGGCCGTTGTGAAACTGGCTACAGGTATGTCTGTAATACGCGATGTGTCTGTGGCCAATTCGGTAATGTTGTACTTTATTATGTACGTATTACCTACATTCACGATCTCCATGACCTCTTTATGGGAGCATTTGCATAATACCAGACTTCAATATAACTTTGGGCCAAATTAACGTTCCCCTTACCTGTATTCTATGCAAATTTCTCCAAAGACTATTTAGACACAACTTTACACTAAAGCGCTTGCCAGGGTTCTTTAAAATTTGGGAACGGTCAAGCTGTATCCCTTCACGGTCGGTAACGTTGAATATACGCCGATTTTTCATCTTCGGTATCAACTCCTCGCGGATACCCTGATGCCTCTACCTTATCCTTCAAAAAAGTGTTTATATATGACGTGAAAAGGTTGGGTAGCTTCTGAAACCTCCACACCTCATATATCTTCAATATTCTGTAGTCATGGCGAACGGCTGGTCCAGCTCAGGGGTTGTATATACAACTTTGATCTTAGGCTGGTTGGTTGTGTGATTACAAGCCCCATTGTTCTCCTCTGCGCACTTCACGCACAGGCGAAACATGAGCGTGTGGTCTATAACGACGGGTAAGATCGAAAGAAAGAAAGAAAGAAAGATCGAAATATTACTTGTTCACATCTATTGAGAACACCTCGATAGTGGGCAGGTCCGGTCCCACCAGTTTCTCAGGTGCACCTACGAGATACGGATTGTTCTTCATCACGTAGGGTTATAAAGAACAGAAGTCGTAGTAATGGAGTTTCACGCTATCCGAAGGCTGAAAGTATAGTATGAAGGGATTTGTACGCCCTCCGAGCAAGCTATCACCGCATTTGAGAGGATCCAACACCATTGAACGCTTGATCATGTTTATTTCTTCATGGTACTGTCCATCTGTTTCCATCCGTGCATCATACTCATACTCCCATAAGACCTTGTGAGTGAACTGGGCGCCTATAAGCTAATCGCGGGTGCGGGTCCATGCAAGACTGTCGGCAGGAGATCTACCGTGGATATCTCCTACGGTTCCACACTCAGGACGGGGCATCCATGCCACCAACAACCGTTAAAGGAGTACACAGTGTTCTCACCAGTGGTACGGTCTTCGCTTAGACCATCAATCCAAAAAACACGACCATTAACCTTAATGGGTACTTCCCCCGTGTTGCAGGCATGCTTTATGTATACACATTTCTGCTGCTGTATGTGTATGAGTCAGTAAATAGTCTTATGCCCATAATTGCGAGGGTTGTTTCTGTGAATGACTGCTAAGGTGTCTTTAGGCATGAAATTGTTCTTGAACACCGTAAAACACAATGAGGCGATCGTGGTTGCGACTTGCAAAGGATCGCATTTGAACCGGGCTATGTACATCCTTCTAAAGGCCTGGAAACATACTCTAAGTACGCGCACATCGTTCACGCAATAGCGCTCACATTCATCGGCTATATTGTAAGGATTAGATTTATTAAAACTGTTGTAGTATCGGTCAAAATCTTCACGCTCACTATCACACATGTTGGTATAGTTAAAGTAATGTTTGGGTGGAGGAAGTCCTACGTAATTTAAAGTGTCGCTAGTGAGGAAAGTGTAAGTGTAAGTGCCCGTTATGGGCAAGAATATACACCGTCATTTTTTTAACTTGTCTGCTAACTTGACAATATAGGACACAAAGAGTTTCACAGGACTGTCGTGTGCAATAGTTTTAAAGGCGTTTGTCCGTTTACCACATTTGTGACACTCATCACACTCGACTCCATACACTCATCACAGATAGTCTGGCTTACAAGTAGATGTGGATAACCTCTTTGGTTTCAGCAACGTATATGTTTCTATATCGTAGTACACAGTTATACAAGGCTATTTTTAGGCTTAGCGTCTTTCATATAACATACATGCTTTACTCCACCGCCTTATATTTCTCATGGCATGTAGAACAGTGAATTTCATCACATTTATGCTTGAAATTCCCCCAATTATCCATCATATGAAACATACCACATTCACAGATTCTCATTTTCCTGCACGTGCCAATTGACTTATGGAGCTCAAAACAGTTATTATTGAAAAATGTGCGTCTACACACATACAATCCCTCTTCTCAGCTTCAACTACACGGCTTTCACATTTGGAGCTTTTACACTGCTCACATACCATGTGGCAATCCTTACAATGTTTCACTATATCATCCGCAAACTCGAGACACCCTTACACAAATCATGATATTCCATATTTTCGACTTTTATCATAACTCGCGTAAAGGTCCTTATATTACGGATGGGGAGATACGTTGTCCTGACAGCCTAAAATAAGTAGGGGTCTTGTACGATCTCACACTGCTTTTAAAAATATACACAGTCCTACGACGATCATCCATTCCAAATACAACTATACGAACATTCATTTCTCTATCTACCCTTCTCAGCTCTTCAGGACCCATATTACATCAAACTCAAGTTTACAGTCTACAGCTAGTTTACGGGCACGCCACAACGTAGGCAACCAAATTTTTGCGTCCGTGTATTTAGTACAGTAAACATACGGCCAAGACTATGCTATAAAGCCGCAACCACGATCGCGTTTATATGCCGTCTATAAATAGCCTGAGAATTGAAGTTAAGAGTATAAGGTGTGGCACTATGACCCGCAACACGGAATACACGGTCATTACCGTGAAGTTGTCCATATTGAAGGCTGTACTACTTTGAGAGGCCTGCATTATACGGCCTAATATATACTCTATATCTCAGCTGCCAAGCGTCTGAATGGTATTACTACCCAAAAATCATCTACATCTGTCATCTGACCGAACCCGAAGGACAGCCTCGTCCTGACTTCACGTTCGTCGCGGTTCTGAAGGGCAAACTCCACAATACGTTCAACTATGCGCCGTAGTCCGTGTTCAACACCATTGCTATACATGGATCAGGTCAACCCTGACTATATACCGATTTCTAGTCAGGGCTGGGGTGGGGGTGGCGGTGCGCACCAACTCGAATGTTATACATCCTCTAACAGCGAGAAGCTGCTGCTGCTGTGTGGAGGATGTACCGGAATTGAACAGGAATAAGGGGTACATTTTTATTTGAGGAAGGTACTATTGTGGGGGTTGTGTCGTAAGACGTAAGGGTTGGGGCTCTATTACTGGGGTCTAACAACCGGCGCAATCCTGGCACGCTTTATACCTGACGTGGAGGCTCTTCATCATGCCTCCGCTTGAATTGTCGTGGTGGTGTTACAGTATCGCTGGTGTGGGCTCGTAGCGGGGGAGTGTGAACAACTACACTGTCATCGGGGTCGTCTGTAATATCGATGATGGGGATATGATGCTGTACCTCATTGTCATTCACGGTTCTGTGGAAGGGGAGGAAAATAAGACTGTAGATTATAAGGAACACCACTTAAATTTTTATTATATTTTGTAAATGACCCACTTAGAAGTGTGACGTGTTAGAAATGGATTCTGTAGAAAAATTCAGGGTCACGAGCCCATCCACATGTAATATATCTGGCCCTACAGGATGTGGTAAAACTGTGTTTATGCTTAAAATCATTAAAAAAAAGGGAAAGATGTTTTCAAAATTTGTGCATAAAGTTATATGGTGCTATTCGAAGTATCAATCAGTGTTCAACGAGTACCAAGATGATATTTTGTGCCAAAAAGGTGTATATGACATTAATTCGGAAAAGGGAAATGAACATACATTCATTGTAATTGACGATCTCATGTTGGAAATGGATAAAACGTTTGCCGAGACATTTACAGTGTTCTCCCACCATCTTAACATCAGCGTGTTCTTCATCAATCAGAATCTATTTTTCAAAAATAGATACATGCGCGATGTGTCGTTAAATACACAATATCTAGTCTTATTTGCGCAACGTAGAGATGTATCACAAATTGGGAGATTAGCCAATCAAATGTTCCCGAATCAGCGTAAGGAGTTTTTGGAAGTTTATAGAGAAGTACAAGTCTACGTTATGGATATTTGCTTGGTGACCTTCATCCACGAAACACGTTTAGTTTGCTTCAAAGAACGAATATATTTCCAAACGAGCCTGAAAGGGTGTATATTCCAAAATGACAAAGAGGCTAAAGAAATACCATGAACTAATAAAAATCTATCATCGACTGCCCCGGGCAATGCAACAGATGTTTGCTAAAAATATCGACTCCGACTTTTTAAATTGCATCTGTGAAATCTGTCTTAACTTTATAAATTGCAATGTATCGATGAAACCCCCTCAGAAGGTTCGCCTACGCCGTTACAAGAACATAATACGTACATTCGCTAGTAAAAGTCAGACTGTGGGGAAGAAAAAACGAATTATTGTACAAAGAGGGGGTCATTCCTCCCCATCTTATTTTCAGTTTTGGGTCCTTTACTGACTAGATTAATATAATGAAGAAAGTGGTAGTGATTCCACACGAGGTGTATGCTTCACTGCAAAGTTCAAAGATCCAGACACGGTTCTAGAACCCCGTAAAAGCAGGCTTAAAAGAATGGAAAGCGAATTGTTAGCCCTATTAAACAGTGAAAAAACACCTGATGAGAAAAGAATCTTATACCAAGAAGCTCTGCAGAAATTTCTTCACGAGTACGAAAATTATAAGAATCCGACAGAGATCCCGTGGTTATTAGGCACAGCACGGACAACGATGGCATGGTGACATAGGCCTGTGTCCGACGATAGAGCTGACCAACCAAAGATAACGGGTCGGCCACACAACATATCGAGCATGTATTAAAAAGCACCCTCCCACATACATTGAGGAATAAAGGTTTAAGTCTTTATAATCTATTGAATGAGGACCAACATACAGTGGACCGATACAGGTGAGATCATTGTGGAAGGGCAAAGGTACAGGGATCGAATATCGTAGACATCGTCCATGATCTGGTGAGAAAGTGGGATAGGCCCTCACCATCAGGATGGAAGCATATTAAAGCAAGACTACAACAAATAAATGTCCCCAAAACAATGATAGGAAATCTGAACAGGTTAAAAGACTTGGAACATGCTCGCATGTGCCACAATTGAGAACGCCATCACCCCACGGTAGCACCTCTGAAGAGAGAAAGAAGAGGACAAAACAACGGTCAACCCTACCCACGTGCCTCTAAAATACGCAAATGGCTAACATATTAAGAAGACGTTATTATGACATTTCTAGCCCAGCCTCCTACGGAGGCGTAGATAGACTGTACAGAAGTGTTTACAATGATGGAGTAGGGAAAAAAGATGTTGAGAGTTTTTGCGGGGGCAGGACGCTTATACACTTCATAAGCCTGTGAGAAAAAGGTTTAAAACAGCCAAGACAACAGCGGCATCGATTGAATCTATTTAGCAGGCAGATTTAACAGACATGCAAAGATATTCAGTGTATAACGATGATTACCGCTACATCATATTCATAATAGATGTATTCTCTAGATATCTGTGGCTAATTCCTCTGAAAAATAAATCGCCTGAAACAGTTGCTAAAGCCACCAAAACGTTGATATTGAAAGAAAACAGGGTTCCTGGCTATTTTTGTACGGATATGGGGAAAGAATTTATAGGCCGAGCTTTTCAGAACATGCTGACAGAGTTTAATATCAGCTACTACACTAGCAATTCTATATATAAGGCTTCTTTAGCTAAAAGAGTTCTACCATAAAGGAAAACATGCATCGCTATTTTACACATAAAAACACATCAGATAGATAGACATTCTGGAATCATTGGTCTCATCTACAACCGCTCACACCATCGCACGATTGGGACAACACCTAACGAGATTTTAGAAAGAGGTACGCCACAGAGTCTGATGTGAGAAGATATCGTAGAACACCGCCACACTCTGCGCGTTTCAAAATCAATGATTATGTAAGGCTGTCGCGTTCGGGAAATAAATTCGCGAAGGGATTTGAGCAAGGATGGACACGTGAGATTTTTAAATTTAGGGCTATAAGACCTAAAGGCGAGATAATGCTGTATTACCTTAGGAAGCAAAGGCTCAGGAAAGAGAAAAATGTACCTGGTGAAATGGCTAGGGTACCCAGAAAGCTTCAACACCTATATAAAAGCTGATGCAATAGTGAAGCTTAGATAGTATGCAACATGGCGCCTAACGATTTCTACGTCACACTACCGTCTTCTTCTTCCCTGCCTGTACTTCCTAACAACACCCTGGCCAACTTTGTAACAGAACTGTATGGCCCCATCGAATTGGGTCGTGATTCGTATTAGGTGGAGATATGCGAAATTCGGCTAGATACCCTCTTTTTAAATATTGATTATAAAGAACCGTTTTTACGGTTCTTAGAGACCTTGTTGAGTGGGAAAAAGCCGGGGTAACTCGGGATGAAACCATACGTATCGCCGGACTGAGGATGCACGGTAATACAGTAGAGTAGTAACACTAGATCCAGGCCGTTATGGTGCGGCTGAGGATGTCGTGAGGGACTTAAACGTAAGTTTAAAAAACTCAAATCTTACAGATGATTTAATATACGAAATCTTAAACAAAGAAAACCCTTCACATACTCTACAGTAAACCCAAAATCACAGGCTAACAGAAATATTAAAGACAAAGGGCTGTTCAAAATTATAACTGAGGGGCGATATCGATCAGCCTTCCAAAGAGATACCTTTCACGAGATACAACATGACTTGTCCAGCCTAATGTATCAGATGAAATTGGAGAAATTGGTTGTTGGCTATACACCCACAGACATGTGCTATATTTACAGCAATACAGTGGAGCACCAGTTTGTTGGGGATATCCAGGCACGCCTGCTGCGCATCGCGCATATCCCCAACCATAGAGGGAGGAGCTTCAGTATTACATATGACAGGCCCCATTATGTGAATGTCGCAGCTAATCTAATAACCAATATCTCAATATATAAGAACGATTGAGGGAAAAAAATTCCCATTCGGTGATGGGAGCTTAACAGTGAAGCTGCAATTTGGCGCACTGAGTTTTAATGGACAGAAAGCCTTTCACAGTCTATCGAGGTGTGAGATACCACGTGGTAGTGTGCTTGGGTCTATTTTTTCAACCATACTAGGTACGGCTGTCCCCTTGCTGAAGAGGGGTGCTAGATATCTCAGAAGGAAAGCGCTACAATCAGGTCTTAACACGGCAGAAGACATAATGGCTTGGGCTAAACCTAAAGAAGCTCTAAAAAAACAGTTAAAGCGTACACGGGACGAAATCATCAAAGATGCAAAGAGAAAAATGCGTGGTGGTGGGAAGAAGAGGCCTGTCCGGAAGAAGGGATTACCAGCACGTGGCGTTAAACGTAAAAAGACATCAAAAAAGAAGTGTTCTGCCTGAAACCTATGGTTGACCATTTTTTGGACTGATATAAGCTAAGGACATTGCTCTTATGAATCATAGACTGTTTACTACTTGTCAAGAGAGGTGTTACTATTTCTGAGTCGTCATGGCACGCTTCATCCATCTGTGTAGTTCACAATGTTGTAAATCGGAGCTGTCCCACTTTGACATGCCCCCAACTCAAGTTTCTATTGAGCACAGTGACTTTATTACAATTAATCCGTTAAACACAATTAGTTCCCCGAGTACTCCAATAGAATTGGTGATACCCAGCTCAGGCCCTTACTTTTTTGATCCAAGCTGCATGCACATGTACGCTAAACTACGTATAGCCCATTCTGATAGAACGGACTGTGGTGACAAATATGCTGTATACCCTGAAACAAACTTTCTGCACTCCATATTCAACCAGTGTGATGTATATTTAAATCAGGTCAACATATCGGCAGGAACGGGGTACTATCACCTCCGAGCCTATTTGGAAAATGAGCTGAACTTTTCCAAAGAAGCGAAGGATACCTCTTTTAAATGCCGAGGGCTATTATCAAGCTAAAGACGAAAGTAGTATAAAGGACAAATTTAAAAATTCTAAAAAGAATATATACGAGTGTTTTGGACGCCTGCATACAGACTTCACATTCCAGGAAAAGTTGCTTGTGAATGGGGTGGATATGAAAATAAAGTTCACTCGCACGAACCCTGAGATTTGTTTAAATCTTGGGGCTGATCAAGAAGAGGGTGCAAAGCCCATTGTGAGTCATATTATGGAAACATACCTTTGCGTACGCCGTGTGAAATTAAGTTCGCCTAAACAAATAGAAATTGAGAAAAATTTACTACATACCACAGTAAAATACCCAAATAACAGAGTACACAGATCAAACTATGCACGGTACCAGCAGGGTTGACCTCGAAACAGATAGAAAACGTGGCCCTGGGAGTGCTACCTAAAAGGATATTAATTGGAATGCAGGAACACGCTTCGGTGAATAGAAAATAGAAAAAGAGTGCCTTTAAATTCGAGAATTTCGGCCTTAAAAATATAACCCTATACTTCAATGGCGTTGCGTTGGGCAGGGCTATGGATACTGATTATTCATCAGACGCTGTGTTCACGCTTTGTGAGAGAGCATATAGTAATCTGGCCCATATTGCAGGTGCTTGTGATAAGCTCGGGATTGGGGTAACGCAGAAAGAATTCGTCGATCAATTTAACCTTTATCCATTTGACATCACACCTGACTTATCTACTAGTGTAAATACACACTTAAGTCCACAACAGAGTGGAAACATCTCAGTCAGATTGGAATTCGTCAAGCCGATAGACGCGCCTATTAGTGTACTAGTATACCTCGAGTCAAAAGCCCTAATAGAAGTTGACAGATTTAGGGGCGTTGTCACTAACTTTTAAAATGGACGCGAATACACTTCAGAGAGTAATGAATAGTGAACGAATCACCGCTCCAAATTTATCAGTGTGTTTGCGAAGAATGAAACATTGAAATTGCCAACTACGAGAGAATGCGGTGGTCTTATTGTGAATACTGATGTTATTGGTGGTGAAGGGATTCATTGGATAGTTATCTTCTTTAAAAATAGGGACAGCCTGTACTATTTTAATTCACTCGGGACTCATCCATAGAATGACGTTATTATTGTAAAATTTCTCGAACAGCTACACATTCCCGAAATTGTCTGGAATCCCTATCGATTCCAGAGATACTTTATTAACGTATGTAGTAGGTATTGCCTTTCATTTCTGATGCACATGTCACGTAGTAAGGAATTTATAATTTTTTAAAAATTATTCGACCCGTGTCATAGTGAGCGGAATGATCAAATGGTATGCAGACAGATAAAAAAAGGTTCGCGTTTTTGCGCACTTGATGTTTTGTATGATGTTTTACTCGTATATATAAAGTGAATAAATGCATCACTTTTCTCCAGTAATGTTAGTTTGTGTATTCTGTAGTTTATTTAAAATGTAACGGCAACTAATTCTGACGCTAATTTAAGATGGATATAAAAAATTGTACTATTTTATCAAACATGATGGAAAAAGCGGACTCGAAAGTCACAAAAAAATGAAAGAATGAAATAATGGAGACATGGGTCCGAAATAGTCCCAACGAAAAACCGGGCGGATGAGAGAGAAGGAGAAATAACGAATAACAGCATAATAACGAACAACAATTTAATAACGAATAAGAATATAAACAATATAATACGGAAGGAAGACATAGATGAAAGGAAAGAAATAAGTAAAAGTTGCGAAATAGTCAAACGGTCCAACGAGCGAAATGATAAAAAGATAACTGAAAACGTAGAATATAAACAGCCAAAGAAAAATAATGATAATGCCAACATTTTATAAGAAATGCAAATTTCATAAGAAATGCATGTTTTACTCTCTTACCGTCTGCAACACTTATGCAAGATATGGGAGTTGCAAATACGGAAAAAAATGCCGATACCACCATCCTCAAAGGATGCAACGAGTGAACAGAAAAAACGAACATCAAAGAAGAGTGCCAATTTTTTAGACGCAGCCAGCCCATTTCACCTGCTAAATACTATCCAACAATTACAAAATCAGCTGACAAATATAGGAATCCGAGAGCCGGACAGAAGGTACGAACAAAGGCACTTCATGCGGGACAACAGGTACCGACAAAGATAAAAAGAGGTAAATTCTCGGAGGACCACAAAGCAACGAAACCAGCACCCCCATTGGAAAAGAAACCGGAAACACCTATATGCGAAAACGAAAGAGAAAAATAAAATAATCTTAGCCAACATACAGGGCCTTAAATCAAACAATTCCACGAACAAAGTTGTATACATGAAAGGACTCGTGCAAGAAGCCGGAGCAGACTTTGCATGCCTCAAGGAAACTCATCTAAAGGACTGCCAGGCGAACTGTGAAAATTGTGAGTCCTCTATTCACAAAAAAAAATACAAATTGACAAATAAAACATCTTCCGAGCCGACAGAACAGTGAGACGTAAAGGAGGATGTGCTATTTACACACGCAAAAGGCACATAGCAGAAATGGCTATAAGTACCTCAAACAGTTACGTAGAATGCGTAGCAGCAAAAATTGAAAAATTAAATATGGTACTAATTATAATGTACAGACCCCCAAACACGCCAACCTCAAAATTTTCAGATTCCATTACAGAGGTAAGAAACTGGGTAAAAGATCTACACTCTCCAACCCCAAATATTTTTCTCTGTGGTGATTTTAATTTCCCATTCATGAAATATAAAAGGATAGGAAAAAATATATATATACACCAGGACAAGGGGGGCACACGAGAAGATAAGGAGCAGATAAAAATGCTACTAGCTCTAGCTGATGAATTTATGTTAACGCAAGAAATAACAGAAAACACAAGAAAAAACAACTGCCTAGATTTGGTATTCACAAACAACAGTAATCTAATTGATAAGGTAGAAATATCCCCAACTATGATATCGGACCACAACATCATTGAAATAACAACTAATAAAAGGCAACAGGAAAAGAAAGAACACGCACAACAGAAAGAAGCAAATTCGAAATTTTTAATTTTCACTCCAAAGATATAAACTGGGAAGATGTTGCATCCAGCATGGAAGTAATAGATTGGAAAACCATTTTCGAGGCCAAAACAACGGAAGGGATGCTAATGACTTTAGAGGAGAAGACGTTAGAAATTGTGGAAAAACATGTCCCAAAGATACAACAAAGAGGAAAGAGAAGCAGGTTCGAGAGACAAAAGAGGGCATTGTTTCGAAAGAGAAAAAGAGTGAGTGCAAAATTAAGTAATTGTAAAGATAACAACATCAGAAAAGTATCGATGTCGTCATACAGGAACTAATCGAGAAGCAGACAGAAAACGAAGAAGACGACGCTATAGAAGCGATAAAGGCTAACTCAAAGTACTTTTATAATTTCACAAAAAGAAAGTCGAAAAACCATGCGACTATCGGACCTTTAAAAAATGAGAACAGTGCTTTATCTGATGATCTAACAGAAGTATCTGAAATATTAAGAGCTCAGTACGAATCATCTTTCAGTATCCCAAAAACTGACAAATTGATATGCGATAGAAACGCGTTCTTTGAAGAAGAACCACAAGGGGAAAGTATAATGGATTTCGACTTTACGACGGATGATATAACACAAGCCATAGGGAAACTAAAAACACACTTAGCAGCAGGACCGGATAAATGGAATGCCACCCTGATCAAAAACTGCAAGAATGCAATTGCTGAGCCACTATACTGGGTATGGAGACAATGACTAGATACGAGAGAAATACGGGGCATCCTGAAGAGCGCAAACACAGCCCCAATATATAAAGGAGACTGATCCGAGGCCAAAAACTATAGGCCAGTGTCGCTTACATCTCATCTCACTAAAATATTTGAAAGAATAGTTAGACAGAAAATCTGACTTTTTAGAAACTCAGAAAAAATTCAATGATAACCAACATGGGTTTCGGTCAGGCAGATCATGCCTATCACAACTAATGGAACACTACAAAAACATTATTGATGCACTTGAAAGTAATGAAAACTATGATGTACTCTACACAGACTTTGCCAAAGCGTTCGACAAGTGTGATCACGGAATCATGCTACATAAACTGAAATATATGGGAATAACAGGAAAAGTAGGGAAATGGATATATAATTTCCTTATTGAGCGGCGGCAAGTCGTTACAGTACAAGGAGTATCTTCATTAGAATCAGAGGGCCTCAGCTCAGTACCACAAGGAACAGTATTAGCTCCACTACTCTTCATAATCATGCTAACTGACATAGATGAAGACGTTACCAGAGACAGCACAGTAACAACCTTTGCCGATGACACAAAGATCAGTAGAAAAATAAGAAACCCAGAAGATATAGGCTCTCTACAAACCGACATGAACAGAATCTACAAATGGACGGAAGACAACAATATGAAGTTTAACACTAAGAAATTTCAGCTGTTACGGTACGGAAAAAGAGAAGACCTAAAATCCATGGAATATTATACCCCAAATGGACAGGAAATTCAGAGAAATTCCAGAGCAAAAAGATTTAGGGGTTGTAATGACTGATGAAACACAAACACAAACACAAAATAAGATAGCAGTAAACAGAGCAAAGAGAAAAACTTGGCAGATACTGAGAACCTTTAAACGAAGGGATAGGAATATAATGATTCTTCTGCTGAAAACACTGATCATACCCAAATTGGAATTCTGCTCGGTCCTAACATCCCCATATAAAAAAGAAGACATCAGACAGCTAGAATGGATTCAGAGAAGCTTCACAGCCAAGATCAAGGGGTAAAAGAACTAAATTACTGGTAATGGTTAAGCGAACTAGACCTATATTCACTGGAAAGGAGGAGAGAGAGATACACCATTATTTACAATTGGAAAATAATGGAGAAACTAGTCCCTAATCTTACTCTGAACGCTGTAACTCCCCAAACAACAGTGGAAAGTAGACAAGGAAGACTGTGTGATGTTCCTAAATTAAAGGCGAGAAAGGGAACATCCTTAACCCTGAAAGAAAATAGTTTTGTTGTGAGAGGACCAAAACTTTTTAATCAGCTTCCAAAAGACCTAAGGAACACGAATAGTGTTGCAGTGGACATCTTCAAAAGAAGATTAGACGCTTGGCTTAGAACAATCCCCGATGAGCCAGGCGTACCTTGCTATGTGAAGTGGAGAGTACAAGAAACCAACTCACTAGTTCACTAGGACAACTCGAGAGGAGAGGCGACAAGCTTGACCTTCGTGAAATGAGGAATCATCACACGGAACCTTTGAAAGGTTGAAAGGTTGAAAGGTTGAGGTTATGTATATATATATATATAAATGAATAATTCCTCTATAATCTTTATCTTCAATTATTAATTTTTACATTGGGACCAAACTCGCATAACGCAAATTACACCGGTCTGCATGAAAATCGATTTTTTTATTTTGAGTTGTGATTCTGAAGAAGTTCGCTGCACTGAATTCAAAAATGCTACCAGTTTTTTTCTATCACCCACAGTTTTAAAGTTATTAGCAAAACAATTTTGGGGCGTTTTGTAATTTTTTACCTTTTTTATCTTTAATTAATTTCGTTTTTTCATATTTTTCAGATAGATAATTCTAACATTACGTCTTTAAAATTTTAATAATGGCTTCTAGAGGATGTACCCATAGTCCAGACATATTTTGTTATATTTGTGGTCGGTATGTTGTAAAACAAAGGACAAATGTAACGACCTTCATTAAGAGAGCTTATCATGCTTATTTTGGAATTAAATTAGGAGATCAAGACAAAAGTTGGGCTCCACACAAGGTTTGTCTCACGTGTGTTGCGGCACTAAGGAATTGGAGCAAAGGTAAAAAGAAAAGTTTGCCATTTGGGATCCCTATGGTATGGCGCGAGCATAGAAACCATACTGACGACTGCTACTTCTGTTCTTGCAATGTTAAAGGTTATAATGCAAAGAATAAAGAGAGCCTTCAATACCCAAGTCTTCCATCTGCAATAAGGCCGGTACCCCATGGTCCAGAAGTTCCTATTCTCCGCCCACCCGAGAGTCTGGATCAATACAATTCAGATTCTGATTCAGCTCCAAATCCAGACAATGATGATGTTTATGAACAGCCAACAGCTGACCAAGATCCTCCTAAACCATTAACCCAAGCCGAACTAAATGACTTAGTCAGGGATTTGAATCTGCCTAAGGACTCTGCAGGACTTTTGGGATCTAGATTGCAGGAGAACAATTTATTGGCATCCGACACATACTTCGCTTGGTACAGAAATCGTGAGAAAGACTTCGTGCCTTTTTTCGAAGAAGATGGTCCCTTGGTATTTTGCAAGGACATCACAGGATTAGTGTGCAAGCTAGGCATCGAATACCAAACCAGTGACTGGAGGTTGTTTATAGATTCCTCTAAAACCAGTCTAAAAGGAGTGTTACTGCACAACGGTAACAAATATGCATCAATCCCAGTGGCCCATTCTACTCATTTAAAAGAGACCTATGATAACATGAAACTGCTTCTGGAAAAAATTCAGTATCAAAATCACAGATGGATATTGTGTGGGGATTTCAAAGTCCTTTGCATGTTACTTGGGCAGCAATCAGGATACACTAAGATGCCATGTTTCATCTGCGAATGGGATAGTCGAGCACGTGACCAGCACTGGAAGAGGAAAACTTGGCCTCCTAGAGAGAATCTTACCCCAGGATCAAAGAACATTTTACATGAACATCTAGTTGAACCAAATAAAATCCTCCTACCACCCTTGCACATTAAGTTAGGCTTGATGAAGCAGTATGTCAAAGCAGTGAATAGAGGTGTGTTTCAAGTACATTTGTTCAAAATATCCAAAGATTAGCTACGAGAAAATAAAGGAAGGTGTTTTTATAGGTCCTCAGATTAGAAAGTTATTGACAGACGATCATTTCCTGAACACAATGACCAATAAAGAAAAAGAAGCATGGCTTGGTTTCAAAGATGTTGTTGAAAACTTCTTGGGAAACTACAAAAGCCAAAATTATGAAAGACTGGTGGAAAATATGCTTAAAAAGTTTTGCGCCTTAGGCTGCAACATGAGCCTGAAAGTTCACTTCTTATTTTTGCATCTTGACCGTTTTCCCGAAAATCTCGGAGATGTCAGTGAGGAGCAAGGGGAACGATTTCACCAGGACATCAAAACCATGGAAAGAAGATATCAAGGAAGATGGCATACAAATATGATGGCGGATTACTGTTGGTGTCTGTAACGAGATCAGCCTAACGCACAGCATAAGAAAACATGAAAGAAGCACCGGTTTAGTCGTCATTAGTCAGATCTACCTTTGTAGTCTTAAGTCTTTGGAATAAGTCCTGAAATGTTTGCAAGTAAAGAAGGTAAATATATTTTGTTTCTTTCAGTTATTTTTTTATTCTTTCATAAACAAGCAATATGCTTGTCCAAGAGCTAGGAGCTATTTAATTCTGCTTTAATTAGGTTTTACTCTATCACCTAAAGATTTCATGCTACAAGGGGTGTTGTAATACCTCATCTGTCCCCAAATGTTAACCACCCATTGATGGGAGGGGAGAGAGTATTTTTCTGGGAACGGGACTGGTTGTTATATATATTTACCCTACATTATTATGTAAGCGTTACTGTAGTCTATAACAACAAAATTTATGGTTTAGCATGTGCAATCCAATGTTGGTCTCGATAAGATGGTTCACATTTGGGGATAAATGGGGGATTTATGACACACCCTGTAGTAAGAAAACCATACGTGATAGGGAAAAACTAACTATATTTTTGAGATCAGCGCATTCAAATTATATAGAATCACCAACTAGTTTGTACAAATCGATCGACAAGTTTTCAAATGTGTACTGGTGTTATCTGTTGTTCAATTCATACATATATACGTACGTTCACATGTATTCTTTTTAAATTAATTAATTCCTCGCGATCTCATACATGCTTATGCGAGTATTCGAATTCTGCTATCCACCGCGGAAGTGACTCTGCTCTAATTTAAATTTATAAACATTATCACGTGTGTTATATTATATATATATATATATATATATATGCCCATGTACTTTGTATTATATTTCTAACATCTTAATTGTCTATTAATATGAAACACTGTAAAAACAAACCAAAACTATAATTAACTGTAATTAACTGAAATAATTTAATATAATGTAATAATGTACTTAATAACGTAGTAAAATGTACTTTAATGGAATTGTAATTAACGATAATAAGTAAATATGAATTAATTGGTAATTATAACCATAATTCGAATAAACCAAAATTACACCGTACTCAGTAATGTACTTAGATTGTACTAAATGTCCGACACGACATTATGTCGCCACTTAATGTACACCCGGCGATATTATTATTATTATTTTTTTTTTGTTCATTGGGATAAATTTTGAAGTTATAAAAGATGAAGTCATGTTTTGCCTTAAACTTTTAATTATTTGCTCATATACATATCTTAATATAAGAATGCCTAATTCAATTTCCGTTCTAATTAACTCAGCGGATCAGGAAAAACAGCAGATCTAATATATGCGGTTTGAGCTAAAAATATGGCTTCCTCTTCCTATATCCTGTTTATCTGTTTTAACGATTTTTTTTACTTTATTTTTTTAACTGTTGTGCAAAAATAATACAGCCTCTTCAACATTTTAATAATGATGATGTTAGTAAAATCGGGGTATATAAACCCCAGAAATATCTTCCATATGCATTCAGAAGTCAATTCAGAGGCTGAGCACTACCTGTACATTTTAGCAGTAAATGACAGTAAGAAATACCGTATTTCCCGGCGTATAAAGCGCACTTTTTTTTCCCCCAAAATACTCCAAAAATCACCCTGCGTGTTATACGGCGATGGTACACATTTTTGGTAGGGGAGGGATGGTCGTATTATTATATTTTGGCTGTATATCGTCTCGTGGCACATTTTTTGCACTATACACTGAACAATTACCTTTAGGGAAAAAAACATTCCTGTTATTCAGTATTTACTCTTAACATTATAAATGCAAATTAAAAGAAAAAGGAAATTTTTATTATTGAACCTAAAATTAATTGTACATGTAAAATTACCAGTAATTGTACATGTAAAATTAATTGTACATGTGAAGTGAGGTAGGAGGTATATTTTTTCCTAAATTTTTATTTTCCTAAATTTTCTCTTCAAAATTAGGGTGCGTGTTATGCGCCGGTGCGCTTTATACGCCGGGAAATACGATAGTTTTTATCTTCTCCTTCGAGTCTTGCTCTCTTCAGAGAACTTAATCATTAAACTTCCCCGATACGTTATAAGATGAATCCGGGAATCTTCAGAGAATTTAGTAAGCCTCCCTGAATCCTCCGAGCCACTATAGAAGAACTCGGTGAGTAATATAGAAGAAAACTACTGGAAGTAACACATCCGCTGCTGCCACCTAACTAGAACCCCCGTCGACTTCGAACCAACCCAGGCAATAGACGGAGGGGTTAACATATATATATATATATATATATATATATATATATATATATAACTGTATATAAACTTTGCAGATGTTCCATGTGTCGGTATCTATTCACATGGAGGTAAGGCTCCACCTCTAGACATGACTTGATGCAAGATAGACCTCTCCTAATCTTTCTATCTCACATAGCCAGGCACACCCGGCTCGTCCGGGACCGTCCTGAGCCAGGCCTCTAGTCTTCATATGAAGTCTTCAACTTTAACGTTAGTGTTCCTGATGTCTTTGGGTTGCTGGTTAAATAGTTTTGGCCCTCTGACAACAAAGCTATTTTCTTCAGAGTTGAGGATGCCCCTTGTCTGGTCTTTAGTTTGGGAACACTACACATTTTACCTTTCCCATTTTCCAGTGTTGTTTGGGTGGTTATGAGGTCCAGTTTGAGGTTAGTCACTAGTTTCTCTATATTTTCCATACATTTATTATGGTGTACCTCTCTCATCTTCTTTCCAGCGAAATTTCCAACGAAATTTCCAGTGAAATTTCTTCGAATTTCTTCTAGTTTACTGGTTTCTTCTTTTCTCTGTGGGAACATGAAGACTGAGCACTAGGGTGGAGCGAAAAATACTTTTTTTCTAGTATGAAGTTCTAATAGTGATTAAAAGTTGCATTTAGTGGACGAAATATGCCTGCCAAAATATGAGTTCATTTGTTTAAAATTTTCAGCTGCCACCAGGGTGCTAAAGTTAACACAATTTTGTGTAAAAAGGAAAAAAATGCTTCTATTTTAGGTTTGTCAAACTATTATAAAATTTTATCTTAGAATTATCTAATAGTTTGATTAAGATTCTTAAATGATAGGAATTCGTTTTGTAAAATGCCTTTTCATATGCTTAATATCTTCAGCTGCCACAAGAGAGCTGAATTTAACACAATTTAGAGTAACTGAGTCATGTTGAGACTACACTAAATGTTGTGGGGGATGGTTTGGGGAGGGTTGTGGGGGAGGGTTTTGGTGTGAAGGAATTTCTTTCTGTGAGTCATTAGAACAGTGTGTTAACACTTGTCTTCTTAGGTAGTAGGCCTAGTCGCTCAGTTAATCGGAGAGTTTTTTAATATGATCGGAATATTATAAAACTTTATTTAAAATGATTTATATAGAGATAATATTGATTTTATTATAAAATGCTTGTTATAATGTATTATATAATTTTAGTTTATTTATATAATATATTATATATTTATATAATATATTATATATACTTATAAAATATATTAATATATTAATTATATAATGTTTTGATGTTACAGGATATTTGTGATTGTGAATTTTTCTTAAAAATATTATGGCATCAAATACTAAATATAAACATTTCACTAGAGAACATATGAAGTGTGCCATATTTGAAGTACCTTGTGAGATGAGTGATATGCAACTACCAACTTATAACTGCATTATGAAAGATTACCTGTTCACAAAACATTTAGTGAAGGAGCAGATGAATAACAAGGAGCCTTCATTTTCTGAAATAGCAGAGGCAGTTTCCAAAAAGGTAGAAAATATTTGGAAGAAGGCCTCTTTGCCAATAGTTTCACATACACGCGTTTTACAGATGATGCGAGTGTACCATGATAAATACAGGTCCTTATTAAAGCCATACAAGTCACGCAAGGATCAGCCTAAGTACAAAAATCAGCTTGAAGAATTTGAAAACTCTTCAAAATGCACTTTGTTTGACATCTGCACCTGCAAATGTAAGGAGTTTAGGAGATGCTCATGTGAAAAGAGTAAGAAAGTCCCTCCAAAAGAGCAGGATTTTTTAAATGACCAACGAACACGCAGAATAATGGTGATAGGAAGCATTGACATAGCACACACAAGACGATTACAAGCAAGAGAACATCGAAAGGAAATGGAAAAAGCACGTCTGGAATCCTCACAAACAACTAGTGCTGCTATAACCAATACGTCCAACTTACAAATCGAAACAGAGACAAGTGAACTTCAACAACTAGAAGAGATATCTGAAGATAATGAGGAAGATACAACCTCGACTCAATATGTAATATCAGAACAACAGATGCGTGAGCCACTGCCTTCATTAGCAATTACTTGTGATAGATTTAAAATGTCGGACAGAGTTGGGGCTGCTATTGCTTCTGCAGTATTGGCAGATCTTAAAATTGTTACTCCCGAAGACAAAGGGAATATTATAGACAGAAGTAAGCTAAAACGTGAAAGACAAAAACAGAGAAAGGAACTACAACAGATAGGAGAGCCAAAAACCATGCGGGGATTATACTTTGATGGCAGAAGGATAAAACAATGATTCAAGTCCAGGAGAGTGATGGCTCTAACCACCAAAGAACCAAACGCGAAGAGCATATCATCATAATATCTGAACCACACTCTCTGTACTTTGCACATGTGACACCTTCCAGTGGCAAAGCTAAATACATTTGCACAGCGCTAGTGAATTGCTTGAAAGAAAGGAATGTTGATATAGGGAACATCGTTGCAGTTGGCTGTGATTCGACAGTGGTTAACACTGGTAGTATTGGAGGCACAATAAGATTACTGGAAGAAGCCTTTAATAAGCCATTGCAGTGGCTGATATGCCTTTTACACCTTAATGAACTTCCATTGCGCCATCTGTTTCATCACTTGGATGGTACCACTACTGGACCAAGAGCATTTTCAGGAGAAATTGGCCGAGCACTTTCAGACTGTGAAAAGCTTCCCTAGTTAACTTCAAACCCATTGAAATTCAAGAGGACATGTGTGAAGTTGATGTAGATGACATAAGTACTGACCAGAAATACCTTCTTGAAATTCACAAGGCTATATCAAGTGGAACATTCTCAAAGAGTCTTAGTCATAAGAGTCCAGGCAATATATCACATTCAAGGTGGCTCACCACAGCAAACAGGACTCTGCGGTTATATGCAAGCACAGAGAATCCTTCAGGCAATTTACAAGAATTAGCTACTTTCACTGTTAAGGTATACGCACCAATGTGGTTTCAGATAAAGCGTAAACCATTATGCCAATATGGTGCTAAACATATGTGGCATATGATTGCAAGAAGCCGGTATCTCCGTGAAGAGCTTAGGAGAGTACATGACTCAGTCATTCAGCGAAATGCATATTACGCAAATCAAGACAACATTCTCATTGCAATGATAGCTGATGAAAGGGAGCATGTGCGTCAGTTGGGATTTAGGCGTATCATAAAAGCAAGGGCATGCATTCAAGAAACAGATGTTATCAGGTATTTTAAGGTGCCAGAAATAAATTTTTATGCCAAAGACTATACAGATCTCATTATGTGGCAAGATTTTCAGATAGCAGAACCACCGATAACCAAAGGAGTTTCTCTTGATGATATTGAATCATGCATCAAACATGGTACTACTCTTCATTCAGAATTATTTCAGTTTCCATGTCATACACAAGCCGTAGAGAGATGCGTCAAGCTCGTTACAGACGCTGCTGGATCAGTCTGCGGACCTACAAACAGAGACGGTTGGATTCGTGCTACATTAGAATCAAGGAAAAAAACAGCCAAAATTTGACACAAAAGCAAATTACTAAATAGTCTTCAGCAAGAACCCTTTCTAGAGGGAGGTTGGTTGGGGAAAGGGTGGTAACTCCGCTAAGGCACGAAATAACGTTTCTTAACTGTCTCAAGCCAATATAAAGGAGGAGAGACATCCTAATTTATTACTGTTCCCTTTTTCAAGTAAATACAGAATCATACTTAATTGTCATTTTTAAGTTAACTTCAGCCCTCTTGTGGCAGCTGAAGATATAAAGCATATGAAAAGGCATTTTTACAAAACGAATTCTTATCATTTAAGAATCTTAATCAAACTATTAGATAATTCTAAAATAAAATTTTATAATAGTTTGATAAACCTAAAATAGAAGCATTTTTTTCCTTTTTACCCAAAATTGTGTTAACTTTAGCCCCTGGTGGCAGCTGAAAATATTAAACAAATGAACTCGTATTTTGGTAGATATATATCGTCCACTAAATGCAACTTTCAATCACTATTAGAACTTCATACTAGAAAAAAAGTATTTTTCGCTCCACCCTACTGAGCACTATTTTAGCTTTGGTATGATTAAATAGTTTTGGCCCTCTGACAACAAAGCTATTTTCTTCAGAGTTGAGGATCCCCCTTGTCTGGTCTTTAGTTTGGGAACACTACACATTTTACCTTTCCCATTTTCTAGTGTTGTTTGGGTGGTTATGAGGTTCAGTTTGAGGTTAGTCACTAGTTTCTCTATATTGTCCATGCATTTATTATGGTGTACCTCTCTCATCTTCTTTCCAGCGAAATTTCCAGCAAAATTTCCAGTGAAATTTCTTTGAATTTCTTCTAGTTTACTGGTTTCTTCTTTTCTATGTGGGAACATGAAGACTGAGCACTATTTTAGCTTTGGTATGATTAGTGCTTTCATCACAGGAACCATTATTTCCTTGTCCCTTCTTTTAAATGTTTTCAGTATCTGTCCCGTAATTCTTTTGCCTTGTTTCCTCAAATTTCGCATCATCGGTCATTATAACTCCTAAGTCGTTTGCTTTTGTCTTCCTTTGGATTTTCTGCCTATTTGAGTCAGAAAATATTGTACATTGAAGAAGTTTGTTTGTTTAACCCTTAATTTTTACCTCCTAACTTTGTTTTAGCTCCTAACTTTTTTCCGTATCTTATGAAATTTTCGGTTAAATTTCATATTGTTTTCTTCTGACCAACTATATTCTGGTTGTGTCCTTCTGTAAGGATTTCACATTTCTAATTTTTCTGTTGATATTTGTATCGCCAACAAAGGATGTTACTTCGCTGTCTATGTCTGTTAGAATGATAATGAATAGGAGTTGCATAGTAAGCTATGTACTTCCGAGACTGATTAAGATATTCTTTAGAGTTTAACAACTTGCTGACATTCTCTGAGAAAGTTACACGTACATTTTCCCACTTTGCCCGTTATTCCCATGTTTCATTTTATGTGCTATTATACCATGATCATACTTGTCGAACGCCTTAGTAAAATCCGTGTATAATTCTCATTCTTTAATGTGCATCAGTTATATTGATATAATGCTCTATTAGTTGCGATAGGTACGATCTTACTGATCGAAAACCGTAAAAGTTCTGAGTGGTTAGCGCCCTCACCTTTTATTCAAGGGGTTGTGGGTTTGAACCCTGATGAGGGCGATTTTTTTATCATGAAAGACCGTGCGTATTGATGCATGATATTCCATATATATATATTATATATATTATATATATATATATATATTAGGGTGATTCATATCAGTACTGCCAAAAAATATATATTTTTATGTGGGGCACCTCTGCATTTTGTTCATTCTTTGAGAAAAGTCATAGTGAAAGTTTCATAGCATGTAAATGAATTTTAGAGGTCACTACCAGCCATTGAAATTTACACCCTTTCGCCATCTTGGTACTTGACCAAAACCTACAAGTTAAATTTTTATTGGGACACAGCTAATCATAGATTTGACCAATTTGAATAATTTTTTCTCCATTACTTGTCTTAAAGCGAAAAAATTTTGATGTTCTAACATTGGAGATTCATTATTCATTATTCATTGGAGATGTTAAGAAAGGAAACTAACAAAAACAAGTTATAATGTTTATAAAGTAGCAAAAATGTGTATCCATGAAGTCTGAAATCTATGAAAACATTCAGTGGTTTGAAATAAAGCAACTTCTATGATGCAATACATGATTTAATGAAATATTTACAAAAATAAAGTGGAAATCCAACAAAACCAATCTATATCTTTTATTTGGTTTAGTTCATCACTCATCAGATAGCAGATCACTTCATAAGTGACACTTTCTTTCGATCAGGATATCTTAGCCGGTATTCTTTGACTACCAACACGAGAAATTATTTCTCTTCGTCATTTGTCAAAAGTTTATTATATTTATCTATTAATACTACTCGTTCTGCAATGTCATTGACAACACCTATGCACTGGACAGTAGCCTTAACACAATTGTCTGTGCTGTCGTTATTCCACTTTTTGACATCTTTATCTAGGAAGTCCAAAGACATCCCTGTAATTTTGAAGAACCTATAAGTATTAGCAGTAACAAAGTCTTCCAATTTCCTATGCTGAATCATTGCAGAGTCCAAATTGACACGTTTCATTGAGTGCTCATCTCCTTGGGTTTGCAAGGCATGGACCATCTTGTATTTTGTCAGCAGATACTTCTTCATCAAAAAGAGTGCAACCAGTTCCTCAGACAAGTACCAGAACCGTCCCAAAAATTTCTTTCGAGCAACAACTGAAATGGTTTTGTTTTGGTCTTTGTACTTGTCAATATTTTTCAGCAACTGAAGATCTTGTCGAGGAGCAGATGCTGCTGTTGCTGTGAACCAAGTCTTCACAACAACTACACAACAAAAACGCAGATGTTGCTCAATCCTTCCTCCTCTCTTGCGATCAACGTGAATTGTCTCCTGAACATCCGGATCGTCAGGGAATAGATAGCTTCGGCCATCTATCTGGCACACGAAGACCTGCTGAAGACTTAAAAGAGATTCCTTTGGTTGGTGTTCCTACTAGGAATACGATTGTAGGTTCCAGGAATTCACGATAATTGTACCAAATTTGGAACTGTTCTAGTTGACTTGATGCAAATGTTATCATTTCATCCATGATGTCAACAACTTCATGCGTAGTAAATGTATCAGATAATGCTGTTTGGTAGGCAGCGTGGAACCGCTTCAAAAGGATAATTTCAAAACCTTTTGAGGACACTAGAGAGGTAGACACAACCTCTTCAAGCATTATCTCCAGCATGTGATGACGACATGCTAGCCACAACATATCTTTCCCCATCTTCTGTTCAAAGAGAATGCAGGCTCCATTTCTTAAGCCAGTATTGGCAGTTGTTGGCAGCTGCTATGTCAAAGCTCATGCACTTAGTATGATTGCAGATTCCCCAAGCCACAAATGCTCCATAAACAGCCGAGGCTGCTGAATCACCAGTTCCTGATGAAAGTTTGGGAATACCAAGCAGCTGATCAACTCCTTCGCCAGAAACAATATAGTAAGATGGTTAGCAGTTGTCTTGCGACCTAAAATCCCTCCTCAAATTCTCAGCAATCTTTTGTCGATGCGTCAGTCAGTCTTTCTCGGCGAATAGATGAATAACTGATATTGTATTCTGCTGGATTATGGCCAAGACTTTGAATTGTTAGTGTTAGCACATGCACTACCTTTCGATCACTCAACTTGGCTATATCTAGGCAAGCGGATAACTTATCATCTAATAACATTTTTCTTTTCAATGGCTTTGCAGCCGAAGTAGATGGCTCAGGTTCACTACCGATGGCACCAAGTGTTGCCTCTTCTTTCCCAGCTGTTTTACTTTCTATTTCAGTTTCAGATGAGGACTCTGACGAGAACACAAAGCTAACCTTTTCTTCACGCTCTCTCTTATTTTCCTTTTATTGCGCAATTCTTTTCTTAAATGTCAGCTATCTTTTTGTTAACTCTTCCTCTCTCTTGGCTAGTGCTCGGTCTGCACCTCCCATCTTACCTTGTCTTCCTTTCTCACGTTGAGCAGCAAGGAACTCTCGATCTTCATCACTTTTGACCATCTTCAAAGCATCAGCATGAGCAATGTCAAATAAACCTAATTTTACCTTCCAATTTTCCTCTTTCTGTCTAAATTTCTCTGAACGCTTGTCTTTGTTTTTCTTGGTTTTCTTTGCTTTTCCCATTCTCTGAACATGGTTTCAACTTGTCCACCACATGCTCCTTAAATCTAATTGGTATCTAATTGAAATTATTATAGATAATTTTACTATGACTACCAAAACTACAAAAAAAAGTAGGAACAAAATACTGTCACTCAACAACCTAAGTTCTTCATGTAGTATAAAAAATTTTCATCTGGTAGTGACTCCGAAATATAATTCAAAAAAGACAAAACTTTACCTAAAATACTTTTTTATGAAATGGAACAAGATTATGGGGGTGCCCTTCTCTCAAATATAAAAATTTCGAAAATTTGAATCACCTCTATATATATATATATATATATATATATATATGTGTGTGTGTGTGTGTGTGTGTATGATTTTATCTCGTGTCTTTGTTTTCATATTATAAGGTGTTTTCGATAAATTATAGAATTTTAAAAGAATAAAACCAGACAATGTATTTCAAATGTGTTACATTTAAGTTATATCTACATTGAACTGAAATAAAAACGAATAATATTTAGTTACCATTTATAAATTGCATTATAAGTGATACATCTTCAACAGACAGTTCAACATTCAAGCATAAAAAACTCGTTATCAAATGAAATTATACGTCATATTTGTTTGAAGTAATTTTTGTATCGTTAAATGCATCAAAAACTGTCAAACTAAATTAGAGAGTGACGAGTTTGAAATAAAATTTCTATTCACTGACATTCGCGTGTCAAATTAACCCAAAAGTGGTAAAAATCATACTAAATTTGATAAAGGGTAATTGACATTTTGACTATCATACTTACAAATATTTGATTTGGGGCAGAAGAAGAGGGGAACTATCATTTCGGCTGAAATGTACAGGGTGTTCGAAAAGTCCCGCCACCCCCTACAAAATGTACATATTGTAATACCAATTTTATTTTTGTGTGATTAATTGTATTTATTTGTGGTAAGTGTAATTTAAGAAACAAGTCACTAGCAACAATTATTTTAATTACAGTAAATACAGTTACTAATTACAGTTACTATTCAAGAATATCTGTGTGTGTGCCATCATTTTCGTAACAAATGATTTTGCGCCTCCATGTGCGGTGTGAGAATCGACGCAGCATTGCTGGAGTGATTGCACCAAATGCAGCTCGAACAGCATGTTTCACTTCCTCTCTTGTGCGGTAACACACCCGGGATACGTTCTGCTTGACGAAACCCCATACCACATTTTCACATGAAAACAGATCTGGACTTCGGGGGCAGCCACTCAAGAGGGGCAGGTAAATGTTGCGAGCCACGACCGATCCATTTGTCTCTGAACACTTCGTTGAGGAATTCCCTCACATTAATGACAAAATGAGCCTGAGCCCCGTCTTGTTGAAACCACACCCGACCAAGCAGCCCTAAACGTTCGAGCTCAGGCAAAAACCAGTCCCGTAACATGTTTAGGTATGCAGTTTGGTTGACAGGACCCTCAATAAAATATGGACAGAACAAGTTCCTGGCAGACACTGCACCCCATATTATCACGTGCGGTGGATGGTGTTCCAGTTCCTCAAAGAAGTGTGGATTTTCCTTGCTCCAGAAGTAAACATTTCTTATTTTGGCGCTACGGTAAATTGCACACTCGTCAGAAAAAATCACTGTTCCACGTGCGGAATTGTTGGAAAAACGGTCAAAAACCGTTCACAGGCTCCATATCGTTTCTGCATGTCTATATCGCTTAATTCATTAACAAATGACGGGCGGTATGGTTTCATGCCGAGATCTTTTGTCATGTGATCTCTCATTGTGGTCATGGGGACTGCAAGTTCTTGTGATCGTTTCCGGAGTGATTTTTTCGGTGAACGAGCCACCGCTGCAATCACACCTTCACATTGTTTTGCTCGCGTTGTTGGTCTTCCCGACCGTGGTCTATCCTTGATGGAGCCAGTTTCAAGCAGCTTTTTCTCCCAGTGCAATACCGTCTTGTTTGGTGGGGCAGCCTTATTGAATCTTGTGTTGAACTCATTCTGGATATCATGCATCGTTTTGTCAGTATGTGACCTTTCATGAGCCCATGTGCTCATCACTATCCTTTCCTCCAGAGTGTAAGTGGACTGGTCTGCCATTGTTCACACAACTCTAATCCATGGAAAAGAAAAAATGTCGATGAATCACATAAATTCAATTAATCCTACAAAAATAAAATTGGTATTACAATATGTACATTTTGTAGGGGGTGATGAGACTTTTCGAACACCCTGTAGGAGGGAAATCCTTTGATATTTTCATAGATTATCCTTACATGACATTCTGGTAGACAAAAAATATAAATCCAGTTAATTTAATTACTAGGAAAGTAACAATTATTAAAACATGAGTTAGTGTCTGTAGAAATTTGCACATTTTCTGCAGTGAAAGATTTCAACTGTATATTCGATAATAAGGTTTAAAAAAACAAGTTTAAACTAGTTTAATTCGGTTCAAATCGGATTTGTCTCTTCACACTCGCGTTACTTTATACACACACCCTGTATATAATATTAATATTAAAAACAATACTAAAAGTAATACAAAATAAAGAAATGGTAAACAATAAATGATTATAACATCAATAATAGATCAATTTCTATTATTACGAATAAAAATGAAGATAATAATCGAAATATAAGAGTAGTAAACATCAATGCGGTACATCATATACTCTGTAAAATATAATGGAAATTTCAAAACACAGTTCATATTTTTTTTTTAGGCAGGAAGGAGAGGCCAAGGGCGAATGATCGCAAAAACGCCCACCCCCATAGAGGAAGAAGAGAGCCAAAAACAAGGTCCAGGGTTTATGATATGCCTGGACACTCTGAGTTTGATAGAATGGAAGTCATAAACAGTGGGTACGATGGATTGGGGAAGATTGTTCCAGAGTTCACCGGTTGAGTAGATGAAGGATTAAAAATACCGATTAAATTTTGTGTTAGACTCAGCAGGAGTCGGCAACCTTTTGAACGCAGTGTGCCAGTTTACAATTAATGCCAACATTTTTACGGCGGCCATGCGTGCCAACTATAATTTTCATATGCATATTTCGTAGAACGGTCCGCTCTATTTCAATCCCAACAAACAAATCAAAGCGCTTTTGATTTGTATTTTAACCAGAAACACACACACACACATTTTGATACTGTCCTTTATAATTTTTAATTTCAATATATAATAATATATATAATATATAATATATAATAATATTCAATATAATAATTTAATATAATTTTATAATTTCAATTTTTTATGAAATTGCAATTTTGGGGGGAATCACTTGGCGTGCCTTGGACAACCACCTCGCGTGCCAACTCTGGCACGCGTGCCTAGAGTTGCCGACCCCTGTGTTAGAGAATTGGACATAACCGTAATGAGAATGTGTCGAAAGTCTGATAATGCTTGCTCCCCTTAAAGGAGGTGGTATGCAGTTAGAGAATTCAGAAGAGCGTTATCCGTTACAATAACGATAGTAAAGAGAGAGTGAGGCAACATTGTGGCGAAGAGAGAGAGATTGAACACAGTGAGTAAGACACGGGGAAATGATGAAATGAAACACCTTTCATTCCACCCAGTCAAGTACGGCTGTGTGGGTTGAGCCATCCCACAAATGAGAAGCGTACTTCATACATGGACGACAAGAGCCCTGTACAGAGACAGCAACTGAATTGGGGTGAAAAAACTGCGGAGCCAGTACAGCACACCTAACCGCTTGGAAGTTGTTTTGTAAAGAGAGCATATGTAAACTTTCCAGGAAAGATCACGAAAAAAGGAAACGCCAAGGGTGTTAAGAGAAAAGGAAAGATTGAGTTGTGTATTGTTGAAGGTAAGGGGATAGTCGTGTGGAAGATTGTGACGAGTAAACAGATGAATGAACTGAGGTTTTGAGACAGAAAAAGTCATAAAGTTTCTTCTGATCCAATCAGAGATAGTAGAAAGATCAGAGGTCAGGTGCACCATAGCCGTCCTACGCGAATCATGGAGGTACTGTTGAGTGGCTAAGGAATTTTTTATTGAAAAAAGTCTTTGTTTGAGAGTTTGGAAGCATTTTTCATGGATTGTTTCTGACGGATATCTTATACAGTTTGTACTACGCCATGTTATAATGCCGTACGATAGGTGTAGATAAATAAATGAGTAATACAGTGTAAGAAGAGCATTTTGGAGACAGTTTTTTTGGTTTCAATAGTATGTAGAGAAATTGGTTATGTGACTTTTAAAATTTAATTTATTACCTAATTTGATACTGACCACATTAACCTCATTTACTTTCGCAAGAAAAGTGCCTACAGTTATTAATAGGGTGTGCGTGATTCAGGGCTTAAAGTCCATTGGAACGCTCAGTAACACAGTGGTGGTTCAGCTAAATGACCACACTGAGCAGTGAGCAGGAACGCTGCGTTCCTCTTCAAATTTCAAGCCGAAATTAAAAAAAAACCTAGCCTAAAAAGCTCTGATTTTTATCTGTAGTTGTCTTCCCATGGCTGAGTTATGCGCAATGTATTAATGAATTATAGTGTGTAAATCCAAATTGTGTTTGCGAGAATATTGAATTTGGCTTGGAATTTGATTAGTTTATTATTGACGAAATTTTCAAATACTTTACTTAAAGTTGGTAATATGAAGGCTGGCCGGTAATTGGATAGAGAATCAGGACTGCCTAATTTAAATATTGAACAAATTATAGCTACCTACAGCTAATCAAGGAAATTACCTTGCAATACTGACTCATTCATAAGTCTTGTGAGTGAAGTTGTTACATCATCTGATATTAATTTATGTATTTATACTAGAGTTAAATTCATAGCTGCGATTTTATTTTTTTAAGTTTTTCAACGTGGCTAAGGTTTTATTTGACAGAAATGGTTCAAAGAAGAAGGTATTTGGTGTGGATTATGATATATATTGCTCGAACCTGAACCTGGAACCTGGAATGGTTGTAACCGTATTGTTTCCAATGTTTTAAAATAAATTGTTTAATAAATTATCTATATCTTTGGGATCACTGGTGAAAATTCCGTCCTGTAATAGAGAAGATAAGGGATTTGTCTTTTCATTTTTGGCATCAACTACTTTTAAAGTATTCCGCAATCTTTTTGGACTAGACTTTTGTTCGTTAATTTTGGAACAATAATGATCCGCTTTTGCGGCTTTTATGACTGAATTAAGTCTGTTACCACAACTTTATATGTTTGCATATTGATAATATCATTTTTCCATAATTAATAGAGATAATGTCTACGTTTTATGCTTACAGAAGGGGTTTGAGTTATCCACTGGTTCTAATTATTTTTGATACAAGTTTCGGTTCGATAGGAAAATTAGCATTGAACATATCCATTATTGTTTTTGAGAATTCTTCAAATTTTAGTTTGTATGTCAGTTACTTTCACTTGTTCTCGACGAGTCAAAACTTTATACTTCTCTGATAAATTTCAGTGTATTATTATAATGTAGTGTTTATAGTCGATTTTTCGATTTTTATTGTTTTATGTGTTTGCATATAGTTAATTAACATTGTGTATGTGGGTCAGATGGTCCGTAATGTGTAATTAGATTAGTAGCATGGTCACAAACAAGACGAGTGCAGTAGGGTGTATCATGCTTATTGAAGCGCGAATTTCAAGAGTGGCAGTGTGTATTCCTAAGTAAAATTAAATTTTAGGAGGGGTTTGTTTTCTTGAAATTTTGCTAAAAGTCACGTTTAAGTGTTCAAACTTCCACTTTTTCGTTTTCTGGTTTTGTACAGAACAGCTGTGCAGGACATACACTGTAGTACAAATGTAACAGACCGGTTTCTTACCAAACAAAACCATTGTAATAGCTGTTATAGGCTACTAGAATTTCACTGTGACAATTTTCTGTTTCAGATACAAAGCTTGGTGAAGATTGTGTAGCTACCATGGCTAAGCAAGGACGAAAGACCAGAAAAAGTTCTGGTTCAAAGCTGAGTGATCTGGTGGGTCCAGACAAGCAGTTATTTCCCACAGAAGTTCCAACCTGGAGAGCTGTGTTTCAGAGAGGAATCCTCCTCCAGGAAGAGAAGCTGCTTCTGGATGATATGAAAAGAGCCCAGTACCCTCTGCAAGATTTAGCTAAGGACTTGGCATCACTGGTACTGGCACAGTGGCGCAAAAGCAATGCCAAGTTCACTTCTCCTTTGATCATTCAAGAGAGATCCATTGCCAGGAAGATTCTTGTCAGGTGGAATGAAATGATTGACCTAGTGAATGGCAGAGTGAAGGCTGCAAAGAGAGAGAAGAGAATATCTGAAATCGATACATTGTTTGACATAACAACCTGCAGACATGATATCACTCTCTGTGGAACTGAAGCATCTGGCTGCTCTTGCTGTGTTGCTAGAGTTCATGTCAACTGTGACTGTCCTCTGCCTCAGAAGATTCCAAAGCTAGAGCTAGAGTGGCTCCATTACCAGAGGACCAAAACCTCAGAAGTTTCTGGCTTCCGGATGGCATCTGTTGATGTGAAGGAAAAAGTGAAGCAGGTGAAGGCTGCTAAGAGGAAGGAGGAAGAACAGAAGGCAGCTGAGAAGAGAAACAGAAAAGAGGAAGAAGAAAAGGAGATACTGCTTAGAGCTGATGATAGTGATGATGATGAAGATGAGGTGACTTCCTTGCAAGAGTCTCCAGGCAGAGCAGCTCCTACTGCTGACACAGATTTTTCCAGTACTGTACCATGCACAAGCTCCAGTGTCAACACTGGCAAAGTCCCCAACTCTGCCAGGAGGAACTACATGGATATCTCAAGCACTGCTGCGGCTGCAGTCAGGTTCAAGGTGGCAAACACTCATGCAGCAGCCACTGCAACTGGTTTCTTGCAAGATCTCATCAAAGCTGGCCATCTATCTGCTGATAAGGCATATCTAGCTGTTGACAGGATGAAGATGTGAAGGGGCAAGAAGTCTGTAATAGGTGCCTCGGTGGAGGCCCTGGAGAAAAGGACAGAGGGAGAGGAGATCAAAAGAATTTTCTTTGATGGAAAACAAGATAAGAAGACAAAGATTATGAGGTACAATGAAGAAACTGGCAGCTTCCATCCAGATATTACAACTGAAGAGCACTATAGTGTTACCTGGGAACCTGAGGGGAAGTATCTCTTCCATTGTACACCAGAAGAACCTGAAGGAAATGAGAAACCTGCACTGAAGATAGCTCAGGCTCTGTTTGAGTGGATTAGTGCTCATGGTGCTAAAGATACTATTGTGGTCCTTGGTGGTGACTCCACCAACACAAACACAGGACCTGATGGAGGAGCCACCACTCACTTGGAGAGACTGCTAGGTCACAAGTGTCACTGACTGATATGCCAGTTGCATATTAATGAACTCAGCCTCAGGCACGTGATCATCAAGCTTGATTGTCCCTACAAGCACAAGTCTGGGTTCAGTGGCCCAATAGGAAAACTTTTGGAGAAGCTCAATGACATACCTGTCAACTTTAGCTTCAAGGCTTTGCCAGGAGAAGAAGAAATAATTGAACTGCCAGAAGACATTGTACAGAACCTTAGCACTGACCAGAAGAACTACTACCTACTGATCAAAGTTCTAAAGACAGGAGATTTGAGCAAGGAAGTTGCTGGTCTGAAGTGTGGCCCACTGAATCAGTCACGCTGGCTGACTACAGGTGAGGCTCTGTTGATGCTGTGGATGAGGCAGCATGGTCTGAAGGGGGAGGTGTTGAAGAAGCTGGAGGTGCTGCTGAAGTTCTGCCTGGACTTCTACTTAAAGATGTATTTTGAGATCAAGGTGAAGCACTACATAAGGTATGGACCTCACCATATTGTGACCGCTCTGGGACTGCTAAGAAGCCAGACCTCTGAAATCAGGAACAGAATCACTCATGTGATAGTTCGTGGAGCATATCATGCTCACAGTGAGAACCTCATTGCCTCTCTCCTGTGCAGTGAGGATGAGGAGGAGAGGGCATGGGGGGGGTTGAGATGATCAAGAAGATCCGAGATAAGTCTGAGTATGGAGACATGAGCCTGAGAATTCATAGAAACCCTAAACTGAATTTGATGTCACTTCTCCAATTACTCTGATTAATCGGGATAAGGAGAAACTGTATGAGCCACTCTTCATTTGTAAGATGTCAAGAGGAGAAGTTGAGGAGCTTCTCAGGTCTCCACTTGAAGTTGAGAACTTCTCAGTTCACACTCAAAACTGTGAAAGAGCAGTCCAGGAAGTTTCAGCTGCAGGTCATGCAGTGTATGGGCAAGAGAGAAGAGATGGTTTTGTTCCTGCTGGGATCGATCACAGAGAATTGTTGCCAGTTTTCAAGTCAAAGCAAGACATTATGAACATGTTTTAGATCTCTACAAGACCTGCTAGACAAATCAGATGCTTTCAGAAGAAAAAATCTCAAAACATTCAGTTCACCAGCATATTATTACAAGCTGGGGGTGGAGGAGGAACGTATACAAATATTAAAGAAGAATTGCAATTGCAAAAAAAAGTTTGAACGTCACAGCAGCTTGCGGAAAGGTGGGGGCAGCTCCATCACACTCAGTGATGCCGAAAAGAAAATAAATAAAAACTGGTGGAGTCGTTTCTAAAAAAAAGAAAATGCAAGACCAAGAAAGAAGAACAAAAAGATTCTGCCTGATGAAGAGAACAGCCGCGAAATGTAGTGTATAGGAGACTAAAAATCATACAATTCCTTAGTTTTGGGCCATTTTTGGTGATTTTGGTTATTTTAAGGGTTATGAACCACTTTGGCTGATTTTAAATGGGTCCAAGCTTGCCCCTAGAAATGCTTAAGGGTGTATGTAAACAAAATGGAACATATGGAGGTCATTTGAGGCTACCAAGTCTTTGAAATGGGCCAAAAATCCCATTTTTCGACCAAAAAAGTGCGATTTTGAACACTTAAATTCGATTTTTCGCAAAAGTTGCAGAAGACGAACCCCTCTTAAAATTCAATTTTACATAGGAATACATACTGCCAATCTTGAAATTCCAAGTTTTACAATATTCGACCTGAGCATGATACACCCGAGAGTGCAAAGCAATTGCAATGTTGATCAAATGAGTGACAAAAAAAGGGGGAATTCCTCCAGCAAGCTGGGGGGAGTCAACCTAACCTCTTTGGGAGAAGGTGGGACAGCCTCACACCCCAAAGCGGGTATACCTAACCTAAGAGAGAGAGAGGAGGAGAGAGAGAGAGGCCGGAGCTTCTGCGAGATGCAGAAGCTTATGAGAGCTCAGGTAGCATCACGGCTTAGAACTCGAAATCCGCCACTAGGCTTAAGCAGCCAGTTGGCAGTTGGCTTAGAAGCATAAATGGCCTGTATATATTAATAACCTTCGAACGATTTAAAAGCGCACACAAACGCACATACACTCTCTGACTGTACGCCCATAGATCCCCTCTTATTAGACACACACACACACACACACACATATATATATATATATATATATATATATATATATATATACATACCTTACCTTACAAAGGTTTCGCATGATGATCTCTCATTTCGCGAAGGTCAAGCTTGTCGCCCCTCCTCTCGAATTGGCCTGGTGAAGTAGTGAGTTTGATTCTTGCGCTCTCCACCTCACATAGCCAGGTACGCCCGGCTCATCGGGGATTGTTCTGATCCAGGCGTCTAGTCTTCTTTTGAAGATTTCGACTGCAACTCCCTTCGTGTTTCTTAGGTCTTTGGGCAACTGATTAAACAGTTTTGGTCCTCTCACTACAAAACTATTTTCTTTCAGGGTTAAGGATGTGCCCTGTCTCGCCTTCAATGTGGGAATACGGCACAGTCTGCCATTTCTACTGTCCACCGTTGTTTGGGGAGTTATAGGGTTCAGAGTAAGATTAGGGACTAGTTTCTCCATTATTTTCAAATTGTAAATAATGGTGTATCTCTCTCTTCTCCTTTCCAGTGGGTATAGGTCTAGTTCGCGTAACCTTTCCCAGTAATTTAGTTCTTTGCACCCATTGATTTTGGCTGTGAAGCTTCTCTGGATCCCTTCCAGCTGTCTAATGTCTTCTTTTTTATATGGGGATGTTAGGACCGAGCAGTATTCCAATTTGGGTATTATCAGTTTTCAGTTGAGGAATCATTACATTCCTATCCCTTCGTTTAAAGGTTCTCAATATGTGTCCCGTTATTCTCTTTGCTCTGTTTACTGCTATCTTATTTTGTGTCTCAAATTTCGCATCATCCGTCATTACAACCCCTAAATCTTATGCTCTGGAATTTCTCTGAATTTCCTGTCCATTTGGGTATAATATTCCATGGATTTTAGGTCTTCTCTTTTTCCATACCGTAATAGCTGAAATTTCTCGGTGTTAAACTCCATATTGTTGTCTTCCGTCCACTTGTAGATTCTGTTTATGTCGGTTTGTAGGGATCTTATGTCTTCTGGGTTTCTTAGTTTTCTACTAATCTTTGTAGATCAGGAGGCTTCTTATTGCCACTGAGGAAGTTCAGAGAAAATTATTTATGAAGATAGCTAATAAAAATAAATAAACGAGATTTGTCTGTTTCCCCCCACCCCCTTAAGGAATTGAAGATATCACAGTTCCTTAATGGTCTTAAATAATATACTATTGCATTTAGGATACTTTTGGCTACATTGTTTGGACATAAGGGGAAAATGCATCGTTACAGCGATAAGATGCCTCAGTTGGTACTGTATCGTGACACGCTAGAGCATTATTAGGAAGAGGTATAATAAACACTAAATTGGATTTGTTAACAGTAGTGTTGTGTGCCGTCATCAAACCTGGATCAGGTTGCCTGCATAACAGGTTAAGTGATTTATGAACTGTTGAAGACCGTCCTACTTTTGACCCCTCTGCAGCACCCCGCCTCATTCGGGTAATTTGATGTAAGAAAAAGTTGCTTTCTGGACAGGAACTTTGAACAACACCCTGGCCGGATGAGTACTGAACAATACGATAGTCGAATCTGTGCAAGACAAACAGATGGAGAGAGAGAGAGAGAGAGATATTTGATTGCATTAGTATTTTTATTATTTTAACCCTTTACTTGCCTACGTCCCTATTTTGGGTGGCTTTGCCCCTTGACAGTTAGCTTTGAGTTGTTCAGCAGCTTCTGCTCTGCTAAATTGCACTATGGTTGCTTCCAATCTTCTATTTGTTAGTGTTTGTGATAATACGCTGATATATAATATGGCTGTATGTTTGATTTGGTGTTAGCACTTCTTTAAATTAATCTGACTGAGTAATATGGCATTGATGGAGTGCGTTTAGAAAAATAGTTGCCAGATTCTCCACATGTAGTTATTTCAGTCATTAGATCGCATAAGTTATCAAACGGGTAATTCCACATATGTGAAAGAGAACTGTACTTTTGCGTAATTAGCTGTAGATATGATAGTTATGTATTAAAATGTAGGTTGCTGCCTAATTTTTATTACGAAAGAATCAGATGTTTAATTTAAATATTTAATACTACTACTACTTTAAGTTAAAATTGCTATATTCGATGTTTAAAACATCGCTTTCAACGCTTCAGTTGATGGATGTTGACAAAGTTCCTCATTTCTACCATATCTCAAGAAGTGAAATTTTTCAATGTTAAATGTAATGTTGCCTCCTGACCATTTGTATGTTTTTTTGTGACCCTCTGCAAGGACTCCACCACATTTGCATCGCGGATTTTTCTTCCGAACTTTGTATCGTTTGCATACGATGTTGGTATACTAATGCTGTTTACACCGCTGGCTTTGTCTCTTAGCATGATAATAAACACGCTATACTTACTATAGAGGAAATCACTCGACATATGAAAAATTCCATTCTCCTTAAAGAACGCGAACATTTCCCCCCTATTTAAAGGTGGTAACAGAGCCAATGTCCAAGAATTATCG